>JAMPIV010004605.1:0-104984 GCA_024509875.1 Oreohelix idahoensis | reverse complement strand
AACAGTGTTCAAAGAACACAGAGGCTTACTAATATATTCTAATGCAATAATATCCAAACAAAATCATGACAACATACAAAAGTTAGATACAGTTCAATGTGAGGACTCAACAATGTCTGCTCCCGGCATGTCCTTCACTTTTCCCAATAGCAGTATCTAACTTTGGCAGTGGGATTAAACATATTAATTCATAAATCATTCCTTACCACACATTTCAAGAAATATAAACAAATGACGCTGACTTGCAAAGAAGTGGCCTCAGTTTCCTCTGCACTGCCCAGACTGTGAATACTTCTTTATTTAATTTTAAATTTAACACAGCTGTTCTCAGCGTATTTGAATGAAAAGTTTTGTTCAACTGGCAATAAATAGTGAAAGACTTTTGCTAATATTTAGTAGCACTGGCCAATCGAAAGCTTGCGATTACCAGAATTCAAATGTAGTTTTTGAAAAACAAAAATAATTCCAAACAAACTCTGCGTCTGGTAGTCGATTGGCCAGTCCGCTTTAGTTATGCCAATACAAAAAGATGTTTCGTTTTGGATTACATTTTTCCTACCGCTCCCCTTTCCCTCCTATACTCTTGTTACCCAAACGCATTTTTTCTAAGCTGGCGTCCCCACTAACGTTATGAAAAACAAGCAGGAACAACAGTCCGTCTGTACCATATGATTTTTATGGTCAGTTTCATATTGGTTTAGATTTTCAATTTTTGTCATAGTCAATCGTCAAATAAATTTTTTACACAAGACGGCCATCTTTCCCCCCTCTTCTCTCGCTAGCATGTATTTTTCAAATAACTACTTGTTTTAGTGACGTCAGAAATACTACCGCTAGGAGGAAATAAAATTGTCTGCGTGTTTGCCTCTGTTGGCTTTGCCGCAGCGTGTGTATATATGCTTGGCAGAATGTGTCAAGTGAAGCGGGGTTTTTGCGCGGCGGGTTAAGAATTGGCGTTAATAATTTGTATTGTCCCGTGTAACACTACCAAAACATGTAAGGATTACTACTGATTACCAGCGTTAAAGTCAAAATATTACGTTAATTCAGACAGTAGTTTGGCGGCACACTTTCGCAAAATCGTTAATTATAAGTCTTGCCACAGTCTCTATCAGATCGGGCAAAATGTTAAATATTAGTAGTACGTTTTCGAAACCGAAACTAAAACGCGTGTTAGATTTTTACCGTGTGATCGTTCTATAGGTTTTAGCACTGCACAAAATTCAGCGCTATGCTGGCGTGTGAGATGATCACCGTCAGACACAATAGGGCGGGTTTATTTATTATCATTTTATGACTAAACTCTTACTGAAATGAGCGATTATTCTCGCAGATTTTGCTACACACCTCCCATCCTAAAACATGCATTCATTTGCAGGTTATAATCTGCGAGATAACTTAGCTCAATTAAGTCTTACGCGTTTTTCTGATCTTCATCATAAGGATGTCTACTCAAAAGGTCTGCACCTACGTTCTGAGGGCCGGGAATATATTCAATCAAAAATGAGTATGGCTGCAATAATAAAGACCATCTCAATAATCTGGAATTTTCATGCTTGGCCTGTGACAGGAATACGAGAGGTGAATGATCCGTTTGGACCACAAATGTCCTGCCATATAAATAAATCTGGAATTTTTTTATAGCCCATATCAAAGCTAGACATTCCTTTTCACTTGTTGAATAATTTTTTTTTCCGCCTTGTTCAACTTGCGGCTTGCATAAGCGACTGGGTTCAATTCTCCATCTTGTGAGGAGGACCTTTGCAACAATGTACGCCCAGGCCCACATTGCTTGCGTCACTTCTCACAATAAATTCTTGATTCAAGTCAGGCAGTTGCAATACTGGCCTGCTTGTGAGTTTTTCTTTCAACTCCTGGTAAGCCAATTCACACTGTGCGGACCAATTTATTGTATCAGGTTGACCTTTGCGAGTTAAATCCGTCAGAGGAGCACATATAGAGTTAAAATGTTTAATGTACTTTTGGTAGAAACCACACAATGACACGAAAGAGCGCACATCTTTCTTTGTTTGTGGTCTAGGTGCTCTTTTCAATTTTTCCAGATTCTTGGGATCAGGGGTCATGCTACCCTGATGTACAGTATGTCCCAAGAATTCCAACTCTTTACAACCAATACATTTTGTTGGCCTAGCGGTCAAGTTAGCCTCTCTAAGTCTATCAAACAGCATATTCAAAGAGTTAACGTGTTCCTCAAATGTTTCCGTAGCAATGAGGATATCATCCATAAAATTCGAAATACATGGATTTTTCAGGGGATCCAGCAATTTTCGCATTTTCCTAGAAAACACACTCGGTACATTTTTCAACCCAAACGGTAACATGTTGAACTCATAATGACCTTCCAATGTGCTAAAGGCTAAATAAGGTCGAACCTCAGGCTTTACTGGAATTTGGTAATAGCCTTTGCTAAGATCCACCGTAGAAAAATATTTTGCCTTGTTCAGCCTGGCAAATAGTTGAGTAGTATCAGGTAATGGATCCACCTGACCTTCTGTGACAGCATTCAGTTTCCTGTAATCTATGCACAGTCTATGTTCTCCCGATGGATTCCGCAACAAAACCACACAGGAACTATAAGGAGACTCACTGTGAGAAATAATCCCTTCTTGTAACAAATAATCTATCTCCTCTTTCAAAGCTTTTTCCTTAGCGAAAGGAATAGAATAGGGCCTCATACAGATAGGTGCTGGGTCTAGTAGTTTCATATCATATTCCAACAAATTGGTGTGCCCCGGTTTATCCGTTAACACATCTGTATGTTTCTCAAGGACCTGTTGAACCTTCTCCTTCTGTCCTTTTGTCAGGTGATTACTGATCTTCACCTGTGCAAACGTTTCACTGGTTTTCAGTGGATATTCGAATGAGGAGAGAGGGTTATTTTTCATTTCGGTTGCAATAGACAACGTCAATAGGTGTGTTCCTTCCTGGATTTGTCTGTCCAGATATTTCTTCAAAAGGTTCACATGATAGACTTTTTCCTTTCCCTTTTTGTCTATCTTATAATTTGTTCTGGATACCTTTTCCAAAACTGTATATGGCCCTTGCCATCCGATCTGAAGTTTATTGTTGCTGCCGGGCAATAGAAGAAGCACCTTCTCCCCTACAGCAAGCTCCCTATCCTTAGCTTTCTTATTATAATAAGCAGCATGCTTTTTCCTGGCTTGTCTCAAATTATCACTTGCCAGTTTCCAACTAGTTTTTAAACGAGTGGTCAGTTCGTTCATATATTGATATGATGAGGTAACAGTCTCCTCTGCCTTCTCATCTGTCCAGGTCCTTAACAAAGCTTCTAGAGGAACTTTTATTGGCCTCCCAAATAACAGGGTCGCGGGTGCCATTCCGGTTGAATTATGTGGAACTTCCCGGTACGCAAACAACGCGGCGGGCAAGTATTGGTCCCACGTATCAGGTTTCTCATGTGCCAGCTTTCTCAGGATAGAAATGAGAGTCCCATTGAACCTCTCTACCTGGCCGTTCCCTTGGGGGTGATAAGGACTACAATGAAAGTGCTTGGCTTGAAACACCCTTAAAACCTCTTTAGTTAGTTTCCCCTTGAACTGAGAGCCATTATCAGTCAACATTTGATGCGGGAATCCTAACCTTGTGAATATCGTAAGTAATGCCTCTGCCACATGTTTCGAATCGATTGATGACAGGGCTACCGCCTCTCCCCACATAGAACAAGTGTCTACCAGAGTAAAGATGTAACTGTTCCTCCTCTTGGTCCGAGTGAGAGGTCCCACAATATCCACTGCAACTCTCTCAAAAGGGGTTCCCACTATGGGCATTTCCCCTAGAGTTGCTGGAGCAGTCCAATGCTTTGGAGCTACTCTCTGGCATTCGGGACAGGATTTTACATATCTCTTTATGTCTTCCGTTATCCCTGGCCAGAAATAATGACAAGCTATACGCTGTCCTGTTGCGCTAATCCCCATGTGACCACTGAAGGGGATAGTATGACCTAACTCCATCACTTTCTCCCTATATGAACTGGAAAGGACCAGCTGTCCGTGACCAGCTGAACCAGTGCCGGTCTTCCTATATAACAATTTATTCTTCATATAGAATTCTCCTTTGTTAGGAGTATGGCTCTTTGGGAGTTTCTTATAACACGGTTTCAGTGACCTATCTTCAGCCTGTGCCTTTCTCATCTCCTCTGGATGAGTATTTATAGGTTTATCTTCTTCCTTTCTGGATTGTGATCAGGTCTGGACTGTTGCCATGATCACAGGTCTCTTGGGATTCCCCAAGAAGACATATCTACACCCCAATATCAGAGGGTAGATTGGTTCATTTAACACTGGTTCCTTGATTACTCCTTCCACATATCGCGTCTTCACGTTTATAATGGCGATGGGAAGTGTCATGGTCGCTACGTCCTTGGTTGCAGCTTGGATCTCCACTGTTTCTATGGTGTATTGATCTGCCTGCACCAGGTGAGAACTCACAACTGAATCAAAATCTAATCCAGTATCATACAAACACCTTATGGTGACTCCATTACATATCACATCTTCACGCACTGGGGGGTGGTAAGGTTTCTGCTGTTCAGTAGAGTTGACCTTTACTCCCTTTCTCCCCGTTTTCATTGCAGCGAAATTAGGAGGTTTCCTTCTACAACTGTCAGTGTTATGGTTGTCCATCTTACAATGTCTACAATATAATCTACCTTTATGAAAAGGTTTTCTTTCATCATTCTTTCTGTCATTGAAATGTGAGGTTTTATTTTTAAAATCATTTCGAGGCCTATCAAAGTTCTGCTTACCTCTGTTGTCAAATTTATTATAGTTTTGAGGAGCCTTATACTGATCTACTGGTTTCTTCTTGGTGCCAGCTACCTCTGCCTGATACCTTTCAGCGACATTAATTATCTCACCCAGCCTCTCCGCGCCCTGTTCCATGAGAAACTTTCTCATGTCTGGACCATGGACTCTCTCATCTGTTCTATGAGTATCATCTCTTTGAGATCTTGGGTTTTCCCCAAAGTAGCCCATTTCTCCATATACGTTTCTAACCAGGCGGAGAACTGGTGATAGGTCTCACCCGACAGTAGCCTGGCATTCCTAAATTTCTTTCAATAAAACTCTCCGTTCTTTTCGTATCTTAACAGAAGAGCCTGTTTCAACATGTCATAGTTGTCTTGGTCATCCCTGCTCATTTTGGAAAACACTTCATAAGCTGTTCCCCGAAGACCCTGAGACAACTTTACCCCCCATCTCTCTCTTTCTAACCCATAAGTAGTGGCTAAAAGTTCAAACCTACCTAAATACCCTTCTATGTCATCGTCTTTCTCAACAAAATAGTCTAGATGGAACCCCATGGCTGAGTTGGAGGCCCCCTGACTAGCAGTAGCATCAGAGGTAGAGGGGCTGTGACCATTATCCGGAGCAAGGCCTTGCAACTCTAACTCTCTTAGTCGCAACTCATGCTCCCTCTGTAATTTTTTATCTTCTGCTTCCCTTTCGGCAGTCAATCTCTTTTCTTCTGCCTCCCTTTGCAGTCGTTTTTCTTCTGCCTCCCTTTCGGCAGTCAATCTCTTTTCTTCTGCCTCCCTTTGCAGTCGTTTTTCTTCTGCCTCCCTTTCGGCAGTCAATCTCTTTTCTTCTGCCTCCAATTTTCTCTCCTCAAATTGGAGCCTCTTGATCTCAGCCTCTCTATCAGCCTCTAAGGCCCTAGCCTCCTTCTCAGCCTCAATCTGTAACCTTTTAATTTCTTTTTCAGCCTCTAACTTTCTTTCTGCTTCTTTCTCTATCTCTAATCTTTTATTTTGCCGGGCAATAAATTTATCCACCTCTGAAGTTACATATTGGACCAGTTCTGGTCCATCCATGCCCATCTCTTTAGCAGTCTGCACAGCCGCAGAGCGAAACTTGGCCAGATCTGCCATTCTGATAAATGCAAAATGTTCTAACTAAAGTTCTAAATAAATACAAATTTATGTAATTAATTCTGGGTTCTGACACTTTCTTGACTTCCCAAATCTTCGGCAATAATTTTTATGGGGATTCCCTGGGAAACTAGAATGTTGTTTATGCTAAGACCCAGACCCCAATGTATGTAGTACTAGGAGAAATTCAAATGCCCGGACAAGCCTACCAATTTATGTAGCAAAGTTTGATTTGCTGGGGAGGTTATGATGTTATCCTAAAATCAGTGTCTGTATTAACCGTGTGAGGTCAAGCACATGTAGGCCCCTGACTCTAAAAAATGATGATGATGAATTATGTGCAGGGAACCTAACGCTACCTCCCTAGATCTCACACGGTCACTATTTTGGCTCTAGTGTCTGGTGTATGATGTACCTAGTGTCTAGGGGAGAAATGAAATGATGGTACACAACACAAAAACACTTTAATTTTCTATGAGGAAGTGAATAAATCCAGTGGTTAAGTTTTTCTTTAAAAATGAATATTTTTTCTGTACAATTTAATCTGCCTGTCCAGCCATATCTTTTGGACAGGTCTTTGAAAATGAGGACAAGATAGTTTACAGAAAAGATCAACTAAAATTATGTGGACAATTTGTCCAATAACTATAAAGTCAATATATATTTATATTTCCTAATGGAATGTTCACAGCTTACACTTTATTCATCTAAGAGGGAGAGTCACTGTATATGAGGGGCTGTAGTTTCATCATACCCCATAAACTTCCTGAGTATGATTTGAAATACCAGTGTTTATTAAACGAAAGTGTAAGATATACCCAGATGCTTAACACATCACCTGGGATTCCTTGTTGAATGTTAATACAGTGTGTAGTTGCAGAAATATCGATATCACATCACACGCCCAAGCTCCTACTGTTATCTTTTGACAGCATAAATGAATGGTCGGAGACTTGATGGCGTTATTCTCACTCAGCAGATTTCCTGTTACCGGCTGGCAACAGGAAATAAAACCTCTGCAACAAAAGGACACCCTGGCCTTTTATATCTGATCACTTATTATATTTATTATTTTCATACGTGGGTATGGGGTCAGCCTCGCGTGCATTACAGGTGCACTCGCCCCTAATTTTAAATGACTCCCACCTTGCTGTGACCACACCTCAGGTCCCTATGGCAGATACGCCACTGTACGTTTACATATTTTTCCTCAATAAAATAATGTAGAGTAACCACATTTCCTTTGGTATGATTTTCTCTTCTTTTCTTTTTTAAATATAAATGCTTCAGGCATGTTTAACAGTGTTCAAAGAACACAGAGGCTTACTAATATATTCTAATGCAATAATATCCAAACAAAATCATGACAACATACAAAAGTTAGATACAGTTCAATGTGAGGACTCAACAATGTCTGCTCCCGGCATGTCCTTCACTTTTCCCAATAGCAGTATCTAACTTTGGCAGTGGGATTAAACATATTAATTCATAAATCATTCCTTACCACAAATTTCAAGAAATATAAACAAATGACGCTGACTTGCAAAGAAGTGGCCTCAGTTTCCTCTGCACTGCCCAGACTGTGAATACTTCTTTATTTAATTTTAAATTTAACACAGCTGTTCTCAGCGTATTTGAATGAAAAGTTTTGTTCAACTGGCAATGAATAGTGAAAGACTTTTGCTAATATTTAGTAGCACTGGCCAATCGAAAGCTTGCGATTACCAGAATTCAAATGTAGTTTTTGAAAAACAAAAATAATTCTAAACAAACTCTGCGTCTGGTAGTCGATTGGCCAGTCCGCTTTAGTTATGCCAATACAAAAAGATGTTTCGTTTTGGATTACATTTTTCCTACCGCTCCCCTTTCCCTCCTATACTCTTGTTACCCAAACGCATTTTTTCTAAGCTGGCGTCCCCACTAACGTTATGAAAAACAAACAGGAACAACAGTCTGTCTGGTCACGTGTCCGTAGACATTTAGTATTTTCTCAATAACTTAGCTAATACTTGGACTACCATATTTTTTAAAACACCTTCTTGCTCAGTGGACTCTAAGCTATACTACCATATGATTTTTATGGTCAGTTTCATATTGATTTAGATTTTCAATTTTTGTCATAGTCAATCGTCAAATAAATTTTTTACACAAGACTGCCATCTTTCCCCCCTCTTCTCTCGCTAGCATGTATTTTTCAAATAACTACTTGTTTTAGTGACGTCAGAAATACTACCGCTAGGAGGAAATAAAATTGTCTGCGTGTTTGCCTCTGTTGGCTTTGCCGCAGCGTGTATATATATGCTTGGCAGAATGTGTCAAGCGAAGCGGGGTTTTTGCGCGGCGGGTTAAGAATTGACGTTAATAATTTGAATTGTCCCGTGTAAGACTACCAAAAAATGTAAGGATTACTACTGATTACCAGCGTTAAAGTCAAAATATTAGGTTAATTCAGACAGTAGTTTGGTGGCACACTTCCGCAAAATCGTTAATTATAAGTCTTGCCACAGTCTCTATCAGATCGGGCAAAATGTTAAATATTAGTAGTACGTTTTCGAAACCGAAACTAAAACGCGTGTTAGGTTTTTACCGTGTGATCGTTCTATAGGCTTTAGCACTGCACAAAATTCAGCGCTATGCTGGCGTGTGAGAGGATCACCGTCAGACACAATAGGGCGGGTTTATTTATTATCATTTTATGACTAAACTCTTACTGAAATGAGCGATTATTCTCGCAGATTTTGCTACAATGACAGGCGATATTTTTTCAGTGTGCGTAGGGATAATTTATTCATAATTGGTATTATGCGTTGATCATTGACCGGAGCAGGAAGGGAAAAATTCTGCATGCCTCAACCAAACTTGCACCAGCTAAGCGACGCATGACAGGATAGGCTAGACATAACGTGCGCCTTTTAACTTTAATCAGAACTGACGGAGAGGATGAGAGATTGTCGTGTCCTCTTCCTTATATATATATATATATATATATATATATATATATATATATATATATATATATATATATATATATATATATATATTTTTTTTTTTTTTTTTTTTTCTTAACCAGCGGCACTTGGGCTTTCAGCCCTTCGGCCCAATGACATGTCATTGCGAGGCTGGGGAACCTGAGGACTTTCCTTCCAACCCGGTCAGGAGCTTCGCTCCTTCCCATCCACAGAGGGTTTATCACAGGAGCCGTTCAGGCTATTCAGTCAAATTTCCGGCCGTAAACATTTCTTCAAACGCTGACGCCCGGGTTTGAACCATGAACACCTGGTCGCCAGTACAACGCCGAAGCCATTACACCAGCGCGACTCCCTATATATATATATATATATATATATATATATATATATATATATATATATATATATATATATATATATATATATATATATATATATATATACATGTGTAGATATCATTAGCAGTAATTTTTTCATAATGTTCCTATATCCTTAGGCAACCTGATCAACGGCGACCAGCGGTTTTTTTATGTGGCTATATTTTGGGCCTTGTTTCTATTTTTATTGATTGGATTAAAGTTGTCTTCTGTTTCTTACACTTTTACTTCTCACGTATTATCACCATCACCTATACTCAGGCGGGACCTTAAATAACTTTAAAACCTATTTAAGCATGACAAAGAGAGCAAATATCCTCTTTAGTATTGTGCTTTCCTGACGCACTCTCATGTGCCCCCCTCTTTTCATTCAACCATTCCATCTACCTCAGAACTTTACCTGAGAATTATTTGTAATCCCAGTGAGCGGAAAATTGTTATTACATTTAGATTGTATAGGTGTACATTTACCTCTACATTGATTGAAAAGGTTAACAATATAATAAGTATGTACATCTTTTCTCTCATCATCCACTCCCTGCTCCATATGGAAATTGGGATTACCTTTGCTTTTTTTTCTGTATACGAAACTTCCATAAAGCAGTCCCCAGCCCTGGCAGTGGTGATTCATGAAGTCATAATTCTATATGCTGAGGTTGGCAGCCTTGTATGACTTGGAAATCCACCAGCAAATTTCACATATTAATATTCACATGTCAATATATACATATTATTTCACGTGTTAATAATGTAAAATATAGAATTATAAATGTACAACTCACCCCAAATTGTCTTTGGGATCACAGACTCCTGCTCAGAGAAACAGTTAGAGCGTTTAAGATGCCTCTTACATGCGGTCTGGGGTGTTACTTTACAATAAGTTCCCACTCTGACCTCGTGTTCAGATTCCTAGTATTCCAGTTTTCTGTGTTAATAAAGGTAGAGTTTTCCTGGAAAATAAGTCCTCAAGATGCTCAAACAAGGTACAGTCCAATAAATGGAATTCTGATCTTACTCTTTACTCGTGCTGTCTGGCTGCTCTCTTGACGAGCTGAATTTCACAGTGCTTTCAGCCGATTTGAGTGTCAGGTTGTATTGCAACTTTCGTCCCACGCACGCTGTTGTTTTTACTATTAGACCAGGCTCCAATCAGAAATGTTGTTATGTTTACATCTCTAATGCCGGTCAATAGTTACAATCATGCGTGCTTTGATGGGGTCTATTGAAAAAAATTTCCTCACAGGAAAATTCTGCGTGTTATTTAAAATGTAACTTTCCAAATATGAATTTGTTATATCCGTCGATTCGAGGTAATGATTGCACTACAGCTCCTTACATTATCACTAATAATGTCTTCGTAACACTTCTGTCCGGAAGTTATTACAACATTCCTTCTTTCAGGTGCATGTCTGTAATATATGCTCAGACGGATAATTTATCTCCCCGTCCTTACGCGAACACGGACCCTTGTTTAACCACCTGGGCTGTGACTCTTCACGACAGTAATTAGTGAATGACAATAGCCATATCCGCGTTAAATAAACTTGCGCGTTAATACGTCGCGCCTAAGGTTTGGTACACGAGAATTTTACCAACATGACGGTCGTTCAATATTGCATCACCTGTCTACTGTCTCAGCAGGGAGGGTAAGATAAAAACACAACGACGAATCATTACGGAGAAGAAGTGCAAACAATGACTCTAAAAGAAAAATACTGCCGGAGAGGAAAAGTGAGCAAAGCCAATTAAGTGACATAGATATCGCTATATTCTGGTATTTGTGTGGGGTTTTTTATGGATATCGCCATATTCTGGAATTTGTTTGGGTGTATATTTGTATAGATATCGTTATATTCTGGTATTTGTTTGAGTGTTTTTTGTTTGGAAATCGATATATTCTGGTATTTGTTTGGATGTATTTTTGTTTATATATCGACAATATATATTCCAACAACTCTCTTCTGTACGATGGTCGACATGAGCAAATAAATTGTAGACTCGCCAGTAGTATACAGTGAGCAAAACGGTTAGCATTTCTGCAGGCGGCGCATGACTTTATATAAGGAAATACTCCGGGTCGATTCTGCAGACGGCGCATGACTTTTATATAGCAATATATTCTGGGTCGATTCTGCAGGCGGCGCATGGCTTTTTATACAGCAATATATTAGTTCGATAATGGCGGGTCGTTGTGTGTGATGTTTATACATATATGTACATACATATATTACAACATATATTACAACAGGTAGACAATATTTAGTTATACATATATTGACATATATTACAACAGTTATACTATATATACATATAAAAGAAAAAACACTAAAGACATTTTATATATTTATTGACAAAGAGGTGTTAGCGGTCGGGTTGATGGTCTATGGTTGATGTAGGATGACGTCTAACCTCACTACTACGGTCGTGCCGGCCATACGGCTACAATGTATAAGCGGTGTGGTGTGGGTGGTATTGCTTTTGGTTTGCTTGTTGTTGTGTGTTGTTATATTGGACTGGTGGTGTGTTGGTGTGTTTGTTTATACAAGATATATATAGGTAGACAATGGACATAAAAAATCGATAAAAACCTGCAATATTTAGTTGAAGGGGAAAATATAAAAAATCGATAAATTCGCTTATGTAAGATTTTTATATAGAAAGATGCCTAATGACCGGGGTGTGGTGCTGATTTTTGAGTACGCGGGGTGGGTATTGGTTTTGGCTGGCGGGGGTGACAACGTATGTGTGTATTGTGGTATAGCAGGTGGGGGTACCAGCATCTGCGTATATATGTGTGTGTGTGGGCGCTCGCGTGCGTTGTTGTGCATCTGTGTGTGTGCATGTGTGTGTGTGGTTGTGTGTGCGCGCGTGTGGTTGTGTGTGTGTGCGCGCGTCTGTGTGTGCGTGTGTGTGCGTGTACGCGCTCTTCTGTCTGCCTATCTGTCTATAAGCCTGGTATTTATTATACTGGTTAGTTTTGTTATATGTTTAATTTTTATGTTTAATTTAATTTAATTTAATTTATTTTTTGATGTCTAAATTGTGTCTGTGTATATACCTGCCTAGGTATCTGTTTGTGTACGCGTGTGTGTCTGCGTGCGTGCGTTTGTGGGTGTGTGTGAGTGTGTGTGTGTTTGTGTGCGCGCTCGCGCGCATGCGTACGTTGTGTGTGTGTGCGTGTGCGGGTGTGGTTGTATGTGTGTGTTGGGGTGTAGCAGGCGGGTGTGCCAGCATCTAGAGGTGGGAGTAAAGTATTAGAGACCTGACTATACCAGGTCCAACACCTAGAGGTGGGAGTGAAGTGTTAGAGACCTGACTATACTAGGCCCAGCATCTAGAGGTGGGAGGGAAGTGTTAGAGACTTGACTATACTAGGTCTAGCATGAAATGGCGGAAAATATAAAAAATCGATAATGGCGGGTTAGTAGGTTACTAAGGGGTTTTTTAAGGGAGAGGGTATTGACTTTTTGGCTGGCGGGGTGACGACTCATGGGGGTGTTTTGGGTGTGTGTGCCCGCATGCGTGTGTGTGTGTGTGTGTGTTTGGTATTGATGTTGGTTTTTCTGGTGTTGTGTATAGGTATTTTAAATGTTGTGTGTGTTGGTGTGTTTGTTTATACATATATACAACAGAAATAAAAATCGATAAAATTCTGCAATATTGAGATAAAGAGGGAAACATAAAAAATCGATAAAGTCGCTTTGTATGCGTTTTATAGAGGAAACTGACTAATGCACGTGTCTGTGGTGTTCATGTTTGAGTGCGCGGGTGGTATGGCTTTTGGTCTTGTCTGGTATTTTTGTGTGTAGATATTGTAATTGTTGTGTTTTATTGTATTGTGCATAGGCAACCGGTTAGATGGAAAGAGGGAGGTGTGTACAAGTTGGGGTGTAAATGGTGGGTGTGGGTTTTTGTGTGGTTGTGTTGTGTATGATTCGGCATTGTGTTGTGTTGTCTTTTTATACAATATTTATACAATATATATTTTACAACAGATATTAATACGTATACACACGATATTTATCCATACCATATTTAGACAGCATAGATAACAAAGGTTCTTTAAGTGTAATAAATATATTTTATTTTTTTAAAGAGGACGAAATGTCAAACTAAAGCGCTAGTCTCAGCCGCTTTGTAGATCTCTGCTTCTTCGGTGGTAGATTAGAGACATCGGCCAGGTGCTTGTCTGTGGTTGCTGTAAGGGGACAGGGGTTGGTGTTAGGAAACCAACTCGGTTCTGGGGATATTGGTTGATAACAACTGGAGTTGATGTAGTTTTCAAACGTGTTACTGGGGCAAGTAGTAGGACAGGTATCTGTGTTTGGTGACTGTGGTCGGTCAAATTCGGCGAGGATTTCACCGTGTAAAGCCAGCAGATGTTCAAACTCAGGGCGAGTTAACGTAATGCCGATTTTGGTAGGAAACTTTAGATATGATTCACCAAAGTATTTTCGCACGTGTAGTAAAGGTTGGTCTCGGTAAAAACTTACAGACGCGGCCTTCAACCCACTATCCAACGGTATAAGCATTTAATCACTTCTTTTCATGTACACCCAGTTGTTGGGAACAGTGGTAGGTGCAGCCATCTTCAGTGCGTTGTGATCGCGAGTGGCTGTCGGTCTCCCAAGTGTATATGAAAGAATACCAGTGTAATCTGTCTGGTTTTTGAAACGTGTCGAGACATATCTGAAACATGTCCAGACTTGTTGCGCGCTAGCCAGGGTCTGATTAGTCGAAAAACTAATCGATAGTTGAGCGTTGTCGCTGTGAACATTTTTTTTGTGTGTGTAAGAAACTCGGATCGATGGTCCGCGCAAACCCCGCTGAATATACGCTAGATGTATATTTATCAGATCAGCGAGGGCGGATGCGCATGCGCGCATAATTTCACGCTTCACACACAAAAAAAATCTTTACAGGAGCGATTATATGTTGATTTTCACTGTCACTTTTAAAGAGGCCATACAGCAGACTTGTGTAGATTGACCTATTATTGTGGATTTAGTGTATTTTTAAGCAATAACAGGAGATGTTTGTGTATTTCATGAAAGTTTAGTTATAGGTACACTGTTCAAAAGTGATCTCATCAGAACGTTGTTATCTATGTGGATGTGTTGTAGTCTTGTTACAAGCAACAAGCTGATTTAGACGTAGCTTTAATATTTTTTATTGGAAGGGGTTGTGCTTTTACCTTTTTACATGAATATAACAACCGATTTGTTCCAAAACCTTCATGCAACTATGTTGCTGCTTGACTTGAGAAGAAGACATTTTTATAAGCATTCACCAAGTGAATTCTCTTTTTCCTGCCCTCTGTAGAATAAAGAGGAAAATATAAAATAAAAAAGTGATACATTTTGTAGAGGAAGATGACTAATGAGCGTGATGTGGCGGTGTTGATGTTTTTTGTGTGTGTTGTTTTGTCGTGTAGGTATTGAGAATATAGGGTGGTGACAGGTGTCGTTTTGTAATTATCGGTGGCAGCTATTCTTGCGATGTAAAAATATGAGAGGGAATTTCCGTTTGTTGGCGGGATGTAATTACATAATGATACGGGCTCTGGGCTACGGGGTAGTTTTTTATTATTTATATTATAGCATGAGTAATAAGTCTACTCACCCCAATATCCATCTAGTGGTATGTGACCCCGCACACAGCCGTATTCTCCACATAAAAAATACTGTCAAAGGTGGTCGGGTTTGACAACACCAAATTGACACTTTTATTGAACACAACGGTGCTCCGTAGAGATATATGTCACAGGCAGACTAGGTTATAGCTGCAACTAGACACGCCTTAGTGTTGCAGACTGCAACCGGAACAATGTCGAGGCCATTTTAACCCATTTTAATAAAGGTCAAACACGCGCGTGCTTTTACCACTAGCAATAAACTCGATCGATGCAGACTTCGCGACGAAATCATTGAACGTTTACAAAATTCCGTTACCATAGAGGGTGACATCAGGGTTAAATATAGATATCTAGAAAAATGTAATAAAATACTAACATGCAGAGTTTTGCGTATTGGTAGACGAAAAAGTCTGTCCGTAACGGGATTTACCTTTGTAAGACTAACATTTACCTGTTGTAAGACTAACCCGACTACTTATTTCTGTTCACTTCATTGCAGACAAGCTCAAAACATAAGAGATCAATAGTAGAAATTTATAAAAGAAGCATTCCTTCGTTCGTGTGTTCGAATCTTCCACTTGGCAAATATTTTTTTTCCAGCTGTCAAAAATTTCTTCCACTTGTCAAATATTTCTTCAAACGGTTTTCCACCTGTCAAATTTTTTTCCCACTTGGTAAATATTTTTTCCAGCTGTCAAATATTTCTGCCACTCTTGTCAAATATTTCATTTCATCCAGTTGTCAAATATTTCTGCAAATTTGTTTCCACCTGTCAAAAAATATCTTTCACTTGTCAAATATTTCTTCAAACGGGGCTTCCAGGTGTCAAATATTTCTAACAGTTGGCAAATATTACTGACAGTTGTCAAATATTTCTTAAAATTTTTCTGCTAGTCGCCAAACAGCTCGTCAAAGGCGACCATCTTTCATGCGGCGGATATGGCCAAGCCAGCGTAGTCTTCCCTGTCTCAGCGACGTTATCGATTTTTTATATTTCCCTCTTTATCTCAATATTGCAGGATTTTATCGATTTTTATTTCTGTTGTATATATGTATAAACAAACACACCAACACACACAACATTTAAAATACCTATACACAACACCAGACAAATTAATATCAATACCACACACACACACACACACGCGCGCGCATGCGGGAACACACATCAAACACACCCCCATGAGTCATCACCCCACCAGCCAAAAAGTCAATACCCTCTCCCTTAAAAAACCCCCTTAGTAACCTACTAACCCGCCATTATCGATTTTTTATATTTTCCGCCATTTCATGCTAGACCTAGTATAGTCAAGTCTCTAACACTTCACTCCCACCTCTAGATGCTGGGCCTAGTATAGTCAGGCCTCTAACACTTCACTCCCACCTCTAGATGTTGGACGTGGTATAGTCAGGTCTCTAATACTTCACTCCAACCTCTAGTTGCTGGCACACCCTTCTGCTACACCCCAACACACACACACACACACAACCACACCCGCACAGGCGCACACCCACACACGCACAAACGTACGCACGCGCGCGCAAGCGCGCACACGAACACACACACAAACGCACGCACGCAGACACACACGCGCACTCAAACAGATACCTAGGCAGGTATATACACAGACACAATTTAGACATCAAAAAAAAACAAAATAAACCATATAAAAAACCACCATATACACAAAACCCACTCACCACAAGCCACGCCCAAACACCCCACAACCCATAACCCCCCCCCACACTAGGCTTTTAGACAGATAGGCACACAGAAGCGCGCGCACACACACACACACACACGCACACACACAACGCACACCGCGCACCCGAGCACACACTCACCCACAAGCACCCCGCCCACACACACACACACACAACCACACACCGGCACCACCCACACACAGGTACCACGCGCACCCAATTTAGACCAAAACACAACAGACGCACAAAAAATTAAACCACCACGCGAGCAGACACACAACCACACACACGCACACACAGACGCGCGCACGCACACACACGCACACACACACAGACCACACAGCACAACCGCGCCATGCGACCGCGCCCACACACATACACACACCTCGCCCGCACACACGCACGCACACCACACACACACCGCACCCGAGCGAACACACACACATGCGAGCACACACACGCACACAACCACAGACGCGCGCACACACACACGCCAGCACACACAACCACAGACGCGCACACACACAACCACACACACACCCGCCTGCTACACCCCAACACACACATACGTCATCACCCCCGCCAGCCAAAACCAATACCCACCCCACGCACTCAAATAGGCAAGTCTCTAACACTCTCGATGTTAGACCTATTATAGTCATGTCTCTAACATTTCACTCCCACCTCTAGATGCTGGTCCTAGTATAGGCAAGTCTCTAACACTTCACTCCCACCTCTCGGTGCTAGACCTGGTATAGTCATGTCTCTAACACATCACTCCCACCTCTCGCTGCTGGACCTGGTGTAGTCAAGTCTCTAACACCTCACTCCCACCTCTAGATGCTGGTACCCCCACCTGCTATACCACAATACACACATACGTTGTCACCCCCGCCAGCCAAAACCAATACCCACCCTGCGCACTCAAAAGTCAGCACCACACCCCGGTCATTGGGCATCTTTCTCTATAAAAATCATACATAAGCGAATTTATCGATTTTTTTATATTTTCCTCTTTAACTCAATATTGCAGGTTTTTATCGATTTTTTATGTCCATTGTCTACCTATATATATCTTGTATAAACAAACACACCAACACACCACCAGTCCAATATAACAACACACAACAACAAGCAAACCAAAAGCAATACCACCCACACCACACCGCTTATACATTGTAGCCGTATGGCTGGCACGACCGTAGTAGTGAGGTTAGACGTCACCCTACATCAACCATAGACCATCAACCCGACCGCTAACACCTCTTTGTCAATAAATATATAAAATGTCTTTAGTGTTTTTTCTTTTATATGTATATATAGTATAACTGTTGTAATATATGTCAATATATGTATAACTAAATATTGTCTACCTGTTGTAATATATGTTGTAATATATGTATGTAAATATATGTATAAACATCACACACAACGACCCGCCATTATCGAACTAATATATTGCTACATAAAAAGTCATGCGCCGCCTGCAGAATCGACCCAGAATATATTGCTATACAAAAGTCATGCGCCGCCTGCAGAATCGACCCGGAGTATTTCCTTATATAAAGTCATGCGCCGCCTGCAGAATTGCTAACCGGTTTGCGCATTGTATACTACTCTCGCCGCTCCTGACCGCCTATATTCACAGGAATCCCCTGCAATTCCGCATCCTCAATAGTTTGGGAACTTGTATCTAGCCATGTATGAGGAAGCTCATGTTTTACATATATAGCCTGCCCTCGTCTACCTGGCCCACATGGATTGGAGTAACATCTGTAGCCTTTTCAATTGATAACACTATTGGCTTTTAAATTTGTCTCATGAATCATGAGGATATCGGAATTGTAGATGATTGTTTGTATAATGGCTGCCCGTTGATTGGCACTTAGACAATTCCAGTATCCTATGCGCACATATTTCATCGAGGGGCGATCTGCTTTCTTTCTGAACTTTCTCTTTTCTGCCTTTCTTTTTCTCTCTTTCCTCTTCTCTTCCCTACCTCTCCTTCTGCATTTGTATTTCTTCATTTCATTTGCTGCAGGTATCGATGACAGGGCACGATCTCCGTAGCTCCCTCGATGATTCTGGATAGTTAAAATACTCATGGTGTATTTGCAATAAATGATGGAAATATTCGGTCACCCTGGTAGAGCTACCATACCAGGGCAGAGGCAAGGGAGGTCCTTACGGAGTCAGTCTGCCTGGTGCTGCCCCGCTCGCCCTCCAAACAGCTAATGTTCGAGACTGCCTACCCAGCAGCCATTCAGTCTCTCGGCACATTGGTCCACCTTAGACTAGGGGTCATTCACTGATGACTCAGTTATCATTTGACCCATGATTTGGGAGTAGATGGATGGGTGTCAGGGCATATACTACTCATCGGTGAGTTCTGCACACCACATATTTAGGGCACCACTGGCTTCAAGATCCTCTGCCAGTTTAGTTCAGACTCCGAGAAGGGTCATTATCCGTGGCGCACAACGAGGATGTATGGAAGAAATCTTGCATGAAATTCCGTAGAAACCAGCAAGGGTAGACTTATGAAACTGCACCCTTTTCGCCTTGCGGTTAGCTGGCGCCCCTAGTGATAACCGTGTAGTTACCCCCACCTCTGTCACGGTGGACTTAACTTCTTCTCATGCCTATGAGTTGACCCCACTGCGTCACTACACCACTGAAATAATACATGAAAAACATTGGCACAGGCTTTCTGCAAACAGACAGCTGCAGCGGAAGTCATATTCCCAGAAAAGAGCAAAAACAAGGAGATAACGACAAAGAAATGATTATTACACTAACACTAGTAACCAGAATGGACCTTTCACTTCATTCCAGTATCGACAAAAAAAGAACAAACTTCTGATCGATTCCGTACAACTGGAGGACGCCGCAGATTATACGTGTGTAGCCAAGAACAAACTAGGGAGTCTTAACTATACGTACTTTATGAAAGTGTTAGGTGAGTACAGACTTTGCCAATTTTATTTTGAAAAAAAAAATTGTGACACACATTGTTTTATCTGCTAAATTCTTGGCTCAAAACTGTTAAGAGCTGTTTCACAGAGACACTGACTTGTAGCATTAACTCACATAAACATACTTGTACACACAGACACACTTACCAACTCACTTCACACATACATTCATTCAAAACACACGCATGCACAAAAGTGAGTTTATCTGAAACACTGCATCTTCAACTCAGATATTCAGTCAGTCCATGGCTGTAAGACATGGAGAACAACAAAAACAACAACCAGGATGTCACAGACTTTCATAAATGGGTACTTGAGTAGAATAGAAGAGTTAAAATGGTTATGACAATGTCCCAACGTGGAACTGATGACAAGAACCAGACAAGTACAAGTGGAACAAGAGATGAGAAGAAGATACTGGCGATAGATTGCACACACATTGAGGAAACCTATTGATAGCGTTATCAGACAGTTCTGAATTCACAATGACAACAGAATTAGAGGCAGACGGAGAACACATGCAGAAGAGAGCTATAGGCCGACATAGAAATGACGAGGAACACTTGGAAAGACCTTGAGCTGTTGACACCCTACAGGAGGACTCTGCATGTTATTGTTGAAGGCGTATGCTCCTTGGGGAGCTAAAGGGCATTGATTGATTAACACACGATATGCCAGGCATGTTTGTTGTCGTGTCTGTGAGCGTTACGGCGGTCAAAAAAATCAAATCTCTTATAATTTGCTTTTATTCATTTTTTGAATGATATTTATGTAGATATATATGTATTTGTTTGTTTGTTCCATAATTGCAAAATAATTAGAATTAAAAATATACACTAACTTCCGTGTATGTCCTCAGTCCAGCCTTTAGACTGCAGTCTACGTCCCAGCGTTTATACATTTCAGCTGTGGATGCATGTAACTGAGCCTTTGCTGTTTGTTTATAACTAATAATTAACGCTTTAGATTATGACACGTGACAGGAAGACTAGGCATGCGTTTGTTGAAAACCTATGCTCCTTGAGCAGCTAAACGGGGATGAATGAATGATCGAATGGCCGAATGAATGATCGAATGGCCGAATGAATGATCGAATAGCCGAATGAATGATCGAATGGCCCAATGAATGATCGAATGGCCCAATGAATGATCGAATGATCGAATGAATGATCGAATGGCCCAATGAATGATCGAATGGCCGAATGAATGATCGAATGGCCGAATGAATGATCGAATGGCCCAATGAATGATCGAATGGCCCAATGAATGATCGAATGACCCATTGAATGATCGAATGGCCCAATGAATGATCGAATGGCCGAATGAATGATCAAATGGCCGAATGAATGATCGAATGGCCGAATGAATGAATTATTAACAATACAATAATGTGTAGTCATTTAGACACTCAACCTGTATGCTCAAAATGTCCTGTCAGTATCCTCCGTCAGTCATAGCTATGATGATGTTGCACCTTTGAGATGATACCCCCTAGCTGCTATTTTTTCCCCAGGTGTTCCATTCGGCGTATTCTTTTCTCTTTAGCGTGTGTCAGAGCTTCTTTTCACGCAGTCTGAGATGGCGCCGTAGGACAGCATCGACAGCTTTATCCTCCCAGGTTGCTGAATTTATTTCCAGTGTCTACATGTCTCTCTTGCACAACATCAACTGCGGTCGCCCGCCTGTTCTTTTGCTATCTGCCAGTACCGTAGAAAATATCTTTGGGGATGCGCCATGTTCCATGCGGCATACATGGCCAAGCCAGCATCTAAGCTCTGTATACATGATTTGAAGACCAACATGTGACGGCCCCTTGACATTTGTCACTTTGTCCTTCCATGAAATACCAAGGATGTGGCGTAGACACAGTAGATGGAAGGTATTGAGCCTTTTTTTCTTGCTGAGCAAAGGTTGTCCATGTTTCGCTGCTATATAGAAGCGTGCTGGTGACCTTTGACCTTCAGTGTGAGTTTGGAGTTTCCCCGAGCACGTGTTGTTAGGAGGGCGAAGATCATTGCAGTTTTGATAGTGTGGTTGTCTTCTGCTTCTTGTGGTCGCATCTTTGGTGTTTACACCGTCAGACAAGTTCTCATGATGAATTCGACCGTTGTCTTGTGGCGGTCAACTTCTGTGTCCAGAAAAATGTTGTCATTGATCGTAGACCCCAGATATGTGACGCGATGTGTTGTGAAACCCTGACAGTTGACGTTTGACACATCTAACAGGATGGACTGATGTACAGATTTACACAACATGGATTCAAGGAATAAACCAGGCCAGGACGATTCAAGGTTTAATCCACAAGATAAAATACAACACGGAGAAATGTAATCTTTGTAACATGTAAAACGAATTGTTCATACGCACAGGAACGAAAAGTCATAATGGTGAGCGACGACATCACAAACAGCAGCAGTCAAACAGACTAGAAGTCTCTTGATCATCTGCACCCGCAAAAGTACGACCGTTTGATCATTACGGTTACGATACCTGAGAGGCTAACATGTCTCAAAATTATACAAGTCCTGAATAATATGAATTCTGCACACCACCAAAATGGACACCTTGTCTTTCCACAGGCTCGACCAACGTCCACTCTTTAACTGAGGTTACACTTTCCATCCGATGTCATCCTTCACAACGCATTTTACTTCTTTCATAAAGACTGAACAACGATAATTGAAGAAAGGCTCTATCAGGAAAACACGAAGTCTTCAATGATCGTGCGCAGCTCTTCAACACGATGCATCACTGCCAATTCATAGCTATCATAAGAATAATTCATCATGACCCAGCATATTTGTTTTCTTTACGCGTATTGTGAGGGCAATGCAAGTCCTTGCATGCTTAGGAGAAGCGATTCATCAAGCTATATGCAACTCCTGTTGACTTTGAGTGATGACTGCATCATCATCAGCGAACAACAAGTCGCCTATAGTAACCCTTCTGATTTTTGTGTTTGCCTACAGCCTTGTGAGGTTAAACAGTCGGCCATCTGACCTAGTGTGAAGCAAATATCAGTTGAACCGAATGTGATGTCCTTTAAAGCTGTATAAATGGGTGTCTTCATTGGTTGGTGTAGATCAAGAGTCTTTTTTTTTGTTTTGTTCCCCGTACCCCCTTGGCATTTAGTAAACCTTCCCGTACACACCATTCAGTGTGAGAGGAAATTAATTATAGAGTTTAATACACATAGACATATTAGCAAATAATTGTTGTTGTTATTGTTGAACGGAACTAACATCATTGCACTCCGGGCAAACCCATAGGTGTTCAGTCTCCCTCAGTATATGTGGAAGAGTGTGAAAGTTAACTGTTCCTGTAGCTCGCTGGTTGTATACACGACGGATGCATCCTCTCATACATCCATCTCTGCTAACCTTACGTTTGATGCCAAATTCCAACAGTCTTAACCTTGATTATTCGTATATTGCAGTGTTATTCTCTAACAGGCGATCATTAATTGTTCTCAGTATCTCTCCTTTACCCATATCCAGTGTCCTCACTGTGGGTGCTCTTGACGCTAGTCTGTCAGCTCTCTCATTACCACATACCCCTGCATGATCAGGACAATAGATCCACACCAGCTCCTGCAGATTCGAAGCTTCTATGGAGGTTTTTCATTCATGTCTTAGCCAACCATTTTGATCCTATCGAAGCATGAACTGAGAGTCTGACTGCCTCGGTTAATGAAGTTTCAATTAGCTACCACAAGGCTGCAGTGGCTGCCTCTACCTCAATTCTCATGCTGGAAGTTGTCATCTTGTAAGCCCCGCTATGTTCGGCGACGATTCTGCCCTATACCCTAGCAGAGAAGCCAGGCCTTGATTTCTCACGATGTATCACAGACCCATCAGTATACACAATGGCATCATTATCCCCGGCATGATCATATATCAGTTGATTAATTTTCATTTCCGCTTTCCCATTGCCCCAAGTTCTACACTCTCTTCCAAGGCTGATGGTGACTTGCTGGTAGTTAATCCATACCAGTAATCAATACTTATCTAATCGTTTTAAATCATCAATCCATCCGCCTGTATATCGATCGTTGCACCCAACTATCTGCCCATGCCTGCCAATGACTGTCATCGGTATACTTACTACCTATCCATATCTACAATCCTACACTCATTACCTACCTACATACTACATTCCTACCTGCCGACTGTCAGTGTCTACCTGAATCAATCAATCACTCATCATTACAATTAGTTCTACCTACCGACCCTGTCTATGATCAATCAATCAATCATTATCTATCTATCTATCTATCTATCTATCTATCTATCTATCTATCTATCTATCTATCTATCTATCTATCTATCTATCTATCTATCTATCTATCTATCTATTTATCTATCTGGAAATTAAGTTCTATCTATCTATCTATCTATCTATCTATCTATCTATCTATCTATCTATCTATCTATCTATCTATCTATCTATCTATCTATCTATCTATCTATCTATCTATCTATCTATCTATCTATCTATCTATCTATCTATCTATCTACCTACCTACCTACCTACCTACCTACCTACCTATCTACCTACCAACCCACCAATCCATTTATCTATCTATCTATCTATCTATCTATCTATCTATCTATCTATCTATCTATCTATCTATCTATCTACCTACCTACCTATCTATCTATCCGTCTCTGTCTGCGAGTCTCTTTGAACATTGTACATTTTAAAGTTGTCAATGGTTTATACTAGTCGCTGTAACGGCGAGTCGGCAGGGGTTCAAAACTCTTCAGTACCGTGTCAGTTATTCACTTTATCCTATCGTCAAACTCTACCGAATGCTTATAATCTTCTTCCTTCTCAGCAATAGCGTTGATGTTGTTGTTGTTTTGATGAGTTAATGGGTGGAGATCGGGCACTCAACATCTGATCATTGTTGCTTCTTCTCGTTCCATCTTGGTCTACCCTGTTCAACCTGAAAGTTGGTTATAATTGGAGTATTTAGTGTCATTTTATTTACTAGTTTTGCATTCAATTTAAATAACTGTTGTCTTTTGCAGTTGCTGATTTTTATTTATATTAGTATTTGTCAATTTTATTTTCTCTTTTGTATTGTTTATAGATAACTATTGTCCTTTACACTTGGTTTTAATTTGTATTAGTATTTGTTCTTTTTGAGTTGTTGTCCCTTTTTTTTTAATACCTTGTCTTTCCTTGTCCTATGAGTAATTATTTTTTTTGTTAATGCTTTGTTAGTTCTTGTTGCTTAATTTCTATTTAGTTGGATGATTTTCCTGAAGTTCTAACCTTATATTTTTTCCTTTGTTTTATGTATATATATCTTTTTAAGTATTGATTGGGCATCTCTTGGGGCATCTATACTTAAAACCTTATCACCTGTTAAGTCTATATTGTGATTTCTATAGTAAGTTTTTAATTCAAGCCTTTGTTGTTCATACTTTTTACAGTGGATCAGATAGTGGTCTATGTCATTCTCTTCCTGACATTCTTGGCAGTGTGGTTCTTCTACCATGAAGTATGCTGCACCGAGTCGGAGACGCCACAGTTTTTTGTTCGATGGTATCTTTAATTCTTCTCTGACCTGGCATGTCCTCGTTGGTTCTTTCAGCAGTTTGAACGCGTGTCTGCCTTTTCTACTTTTCTTCCATGTTGTCTTTCATTCCTCGTTTATAGTTTCCTTCACTTGGCTCTTGATCTCTGACCTTCCCAGTCCTGCTTTTATATTGTTTTTACTTGTTCTTCCCTTCTTGGCGTTCTGGTCTGCCAACTCGTTGCCAGCTATACCTATGTGTGCTGGAACCCACACTAGCCTCACACTACATCCTCTGTTCTCTAGTGATGTATTAACTGCTAGAATTTCTTCCTTTATGTCTGGCCGGCTACATTTACCTGGGTGTTCTAGTGCTTGTAGTGATGATAGTGAGTCTGTAAATATCGTAACAGCTTCTGGTGGGTTATCTTCGATTATTTCTAGACTTTTAAGAATTGCTACCATCTCTGCAGTAAAAATCGATGCCCCTTCCGTTACACTGTAGCTCTTTTTTATTCCCCATTGTGGTATTACAACTCCGGCACCTAGTTGCCCACTATCACCCTTGTATCCATCAGTGTAGACGGCCAGACTTTGTTTAGTTAGTTGCTCTATGAACTTTCTACTTATCATTTTGGCTTCCTTATCTTCTATGTTTTGTTTGATCTTTTCAGTAAGTGAGTAGTCTATGATTGGTGTTTTTAGTTCCCATGGTGGTATTTTGCTTCTGTATTTATTACTATTTTCAATTGTGTTTGATAGTTCTTTGAATTGCATTAGGTCTTCTATAGTTCTCCACCCTGTTGGATATCTATCTTTATTTAAGGGGACGTCCCATACACTTGGTTGGTTTTTGTCAAATGCTTTATGTGCTGGGTGGGTCACTTCTTGTGCTACTTTACTCCAATAATTTAATCTCAGTTCTTTCCGTCTTAGACCAAGGGGAGGTATGCCGAGAGCTACTTCTAGAGCTTCTACTGGTGTCGATATAAATGCACCTGTAATGGTTCTCATGGCTGCATTTTGAATCCTGTCCAGTTTTGCTTTGTTAGAAGCTGCAGCCGAGTCATAGACTATGCTGGCATAATCCAGTTTCCCCCTGATGAAAGACTTGTAGAACATAAGCATTATTTTATTGCTGGCCCCCCATCCATTACCTTTTACAATCCTTAGTATATTTAGGGGTCCCCTACAGCTTTCTACCAAATTGTCTATATGTTTATTATAATTTAGTTGTTTATCTAAAGTTATGCCCAGAAATCTTGTTGTTGAGGAGGTACATATTTTCTGTCCTTTAATGGTTATATTGATTTTGTTTTTTTTTTTTAAATTTCCTCTGCTGAAAATCATACCTACTGTTTTGTTTACATTAATTTGGAAGCCCCAACTTTTCATCCACTCTGAAACTTTGTCTATTTGATTTTGAAGTTTTTTGTAAACATGGTCCAAGTTTTTTCCAGATCGCCAAATGGCACAGTCATCTGCAAATTGTGATACTGCATTCTTTATGTCATCAATTTCATCTGCTAAATCATTTACAGCTATAGTGAAAATTGAAGGAGAGATCACTGATCCTTGAGGAATCCCATTCTGTTGTTCATATATTTCTGACCTATCATTATTCACCTGTACAGCAAAATACCTGTCCTGTAAAAAGTCCTCCAGATACCTATAGGTTTTACCAGCAATGCCAATCTTTTTCATTTTGTAAAGAGCTCCATCTCGCCAGCATTCATCATATGCTCTAGCTACATCTAGAAAGACTGCCACTGTTTTCTCTTTCCTCTTGAACCCTAGCTTCACATCATGTTCTAATCTTACAAGCTGGTCTACTGTACTTCTGTCTGCTCTAAACCCTGACTGGTTTGGGCTATATAACTGGTTTTTTTAGGTAGAATTTAACTCTTTTATTCACAACAGTTTCCAGTATTTTACCTAGTTGTGATGTTAAGGAGATAGGCCTATATGAACTTACATCATGGGCTTCCTTATTGGGTTTTAGAATGGGTACTATCATAGCTACTTTCCATGCTTTTGGTATCTTTCCTAAGCTCCAGATTTTGTTATAAAGTGAAGTTATTATGTTTATAGTTCTTTTGGGTACTTTCTTAAGGATTTCATAACTAAGTATATCTTGCCCTGAGGCAGTATTAGATTGATCTTTTATTGCATTAGTTACTTCTTCCTCTGTTATATCAGCATCTAAATAGTTTGTTTCATCTATCTGGTCTGGTTGTTCCTTTGAAAACTGTATCCTAATTCTTTCTCTTCTCTCATTTTCTTCCTGTCCTAGACTACTTTTTGCACTGACTTTATAGAAATACTCGGCAAGGGCATTAGCTTTTTCTTTATCTGTTTCTGCTCTCTTTGGTAGTTTGATTGTTGGCATTATTGTTTTCTTATTGTTCCCTTTGATTGCCTTAAGCTTTTTCCATACTTCTCTAATTTGAGTGCTAGGTTTAAGTGACTGACAAAACTCCTTCCAGTTAGTTTTTTTGGCTTTAAATATTATTCTGTTAGATTCATTCCTAATAAGTTTATACTCATCATAGTTTTCTTCTGTCCTGTTATTTCTATATTTTTGTAATGCCCTTTTTCTTCTCTCATGTTGATCTCAACTGCGAACTAATAAAAGCTTAAAGGAAGGTCCAGTAATCTATTATTTTCAGAATTTCAGTACGGAGCCTGACGTGTTAGTGTTACACAATGTCACAAAAAGCGACACGGGCAAATACATCTGTATAATTGGTAATGATATAGTACAGAAGGAATTTTCCGCTACCCTGGTGGTCATCGAAGAAGGTAGGTTTTTCTTCTTGTTATTGTTATTAATTTTTGTGGATGTGGGTTTTTTTTGTATTTTTTAAAGTCAATGTACAAGAAATATGAGGTTGTTGTTTGTTGCTGACAGAATACCCCATGATTTAGTCCCATGTGGGTTATAATTTGAGCATATCATCATTATCATCATCATAATAATCATCATTGTCATCATCATAATCATCATCATTGTCATCATCATAATCATCATCATTGTCATCAGCATCATCTTCCTATTTGCTCCGTATGGACATGGAACCAACGCTGCAGATGGCGCCCTTGTAGGAAGCCTGCATTAAAACATTCAAATACTCTCGCGGCTGTGGTTTCTGTAACAATATGTTTTAGATGGTACGGTTGCCAGCCTCATGTACGACCTCACATTAGTCATCTTGTACGAGTGTCCCGGTATTGCCTCCCCTGCTTTGCAGTAGTGGTCCAACAGTGACCAAAATCTAATATGGGTCTTCAAATGTGTCTATCTTCGCACAAGATTACTCTTGGCAGAGTTGGAAATAGCAGGATAATGGTGCTTCTATCTCAAAGTAGTTTTCATAAGATATTTCAGAAGTCAAGAACAATGCTGTGTTACGCAGGGCAATTGTTAACTTATATCTGAGGGAGCAGTAGTATTTTCTTCTCTGTATCATCAAAGACCTCCTAGAATAGTGGTTCTCAGCGTGGGCCAGATGGCCCCCAGGTGGCCATGCCACATTCTTAGGTGGCCACAATATGATGGTAAAGTACATTTTCTCCACCTAACAGCATCTACAAGGGGGGGGGGGGGGAACAGAGAAAAAAGGGGGCCAAGAGCACATAATGTTGAGAACCCCTGCCATAGAACTACGCGGTATATAGTTATCTTTATTCTGTTTAGCAAACTACTGAATTTCTTTTTTAAGTTGTTTGTTCCAGGCTGCACATTCTGCTGTTTGTTATTAAGGCGTTTCATACTGTCTAATGTGTTTATGGAGGACCCCTTTCCATACTTTTCAACACATCTCTCTGTGGTCGGAGAGGCTAAGAAATATGGCGTCCGCCTCGAATTCTATAGGTACCGTGTTTGATTCCCAATAAAGGGAATATAATTTACGGATTTTTTTTGTTCAGAACCAGTGGTCCTAATGGTGTCATACTCCCCTCTGGTCTCTTATGTAATGAGATCGGATGCTAGCCTTTTTGGATAAGGGCGAAAAAATAAGAGGTCGCAAGTGCAAGCTGCGAACGTTAAAAATCCAACCGGCAATTGGAAGTCGTAAAGAGTAGGCCATAAGGCCGCTGCCCTGGCAAAATTTAAAAATTAGAAACCTACCCACCACAAACATATTGATATGATGTGGGATTCCTATAAACACACATTGGGATTTTCGCCGGTGCTACAGAGTTCGTGCAGTGTGCTGAGATCCTCCTTGTGTGATCTAAGGGAGAAAATCGGAGCTGTCCGTGTGCACTGAAGACAGTCTTTAAAAACCAAACCAAACCAGCACACCTCTCTTTATACCAGGGCTTCTTAACATTTGTTGTTCCATCGACGCCTTTTAGTTTCCGGTGATGTCTACGACCCCTTGTTTAAAAAAAAATATGTACGTAAATAATGCACAATTAAAAATGTTTCATTTTAAATGTTATGTTATGTAAACGCGGAGTCGGCCTTGGAGTATTCTGTGCCCGGAGTGAGCGGTTTGAAATGCCCCCTAATTTCACACGAACGAACGAATGAACTTTATTTTCACAGGGTTAAGATTTGGGCGCGGAGACCCGTCTAACATTCTGTACGTCTTGGATACTATATCCTTTCATTCCTACATGCACTTTAAGCATTAATTTTAAAGGCATGCAACATTATGCAGGTAATATAACAGCACACATTTACAGTATCCAATCATAATACAAATAAGGTACAGTATGTTAAACAACAAAACAAAAAAGAAAGTAATGAGAAAAATAATCAACAACAACAAAAGGACAAAAATAATAAATAATATTCAAAACACCCATACAGTATATCAGACAGTAATTAGAAACATAATCAGTCCCACGCTTCTAGCTGCCAAAGTTAATTAATGTATAAAGGAAACCCAAGTAAGATTCGTGAATAAGATTGCAGCTAGTTTTAATTACTTATTACTGAATTTTAACAAAAATGTTAAAAATGCGCCACTCTTAGGTTTTAGTGTGTCTTTATAAAAGACTTACATTACGTTGTTTGGCCTCGGCGAACTGTGTCACAGAACAAGGAAACCCGAGCGTCTTGATGAACAACAAATTTTACGTTTTTTTTTTTTTTTGTTTCAACGGCCCCCGTAGCCTTAGCACTCAGAGCATCCACCTAGCTCGCCCTGTCATTAATTTTGGATTTGTGTAAAAAGAGCCCATGAAATTCATTAATCCGTGAACTACATGTTAAGAATCCCGGCTTTACGCTGTAGTGCACGAGGGACCCGCACCCGTCAGTTACGTGCTCACCTAGCTACATCAGTTATGTGCTTTAACTAGTGTCGTACATTTGCGATAGGTGAATTAAGACTCAGGTTTGGTCCCTTCTGTATAGCAATAGAAACAGTTGATAGTTTAGTGAGATATAAGTAGAAATAGATTTCACGAGTGAGATGGAGGAAATATATTAGAGTCGGTCTCTGACCCTCGAGATGATTTCTCTCAGTCAGCCTATCATCCACAACAGATTTAAGATTTGTCAGACCGTCTAGTATAATATATATTAATATATATATATATATACCTCACATACACACACACATAAGTGACTACAATAGACGCACAGACGTGAAACTATGACAATGGAAATATAGATAATTTGGAACGAGCTGACCGGCACACTGATTAAGTTTAAGTGAATTTTAATTATCAGAAGAAGATTCCATCACAACACATAACAATTACATCAAGCATATACAAATAGTCATAAAGTCAATGAATTGCTACAAGAATGATAGACCCATTGGTATGATCTTTTCCCTCGATGTATAGCTCACAGTCCTGTTAGAAGAAAAGTGATAACCCCAAAGAGTCACGGATACATAGGCTGTAGTCTAAGATTTCCCTTTAAAGGTATGAACAGACTTTGATACTCTAATCTATCCTAAGGAAAATATTGTTAGCAACAAAAACCTTGCATAAAGAAATTTAAGACAGCAAAATGGGTGCCAAAATACAACAATAACGGAATCACTCAGTCCTGCATTCACTCTATTCAGTCAGCCGTGATCACTAGCTTGCATTCGTACTTACAGCTTTGGTAGCAACTTCTGGAAAAACAATTTTTAGGACATGCACATACAGAATCTCCAGGGTTAGTCATTGGCCAAGGGAACCCCAGCTCCACAAAGATAGGTTGAATTCACTACTTCAGGGAACGTTTCCTTGGTTATTCTTATTTTAGGATATCTGTTTATGTCACATGAAAATTGTCCAGGCACGAACGTTAACAGCGAGCAAAGTGTCAATAGCTTAGATTTCTAGTAACTAGGAATGTCAGGTCGGTGCCTTCTCGCAGTATAGGACTTTATTTAGTCACACCACAATTAGTCAAAACTCCGTCGGAAAGTTACTGATAGTAATATTTTACTTGCCACAAGGGCTGAAATGTACTTGAGTTGTTTTTTTTTCTCAGGAAGAATTAAATCTGGCTCGATAGGCCCGTTACTACATTTAATCTTAAAGTTCATGTAATGGGTACTCTGTCGTTCTGGATGCCAACGCAATGCCAGACAGGTTTTACTTTATACACCCAAGTCTTTAAGAAAAAAATGTTTTTGTTCTTCACAGATATTTCTCAGTACTAAAACGCTGGTAGAGTTGGGCTACCCCAGTTTCACTGTATAAAGAAAAAGCAACATATAAATACCTATACATAACATTCACTACGGTTATAACTTACATTATAAACTGCAAGCGTAGAGCTTGTCTTAACGTTTAAAACTCCCGTGAAATAATTATATTCATAAAATCAATCATCATGAATTAGAAATACATACGTATTTCGTCAATACTCAATGATGAATCAGTGCAGTTATAAGTTAGTTTAAAATATACTCGACTAATTACTAGCAATTTAGTTAAATTTATTTATAGCCGCATGAGTTTAAGCTAGAAATTATAATTAATTCTATCCACTGTAACACGTCAGCTAGAGAATATAACAGACTTATAAATTAATTTCTTCTGCACAGAAATCTAACTAGTAAAATGAAATAAGCGGTTTATCACTGAACACTACTAGATATATAATATATTTACCTCCAGACAGAACTACAGGCGATCGCACAAACTTAGAATTGTACGCTTATATTTATTGGTAGTCTAGAAGCTCGGCAAAATTTGTCGAGAACAAACTAAGACTTCGCTATACAGCTTATTCTCTTAGCACGAACCGACCTGTCTACTGCAAATTTAGGAGAACTGAATGAAATCAAGTTTAAACTACGGGGTAGATATATGAAACAGACAAAGGGTCCCACGCTATTACGAAAACCCGAAATAGCGCCGGTCTCTCTCTCTCCCCCTCTCTCTCTCTTAACACTTCACATAAACTTAGACGCTGGCCATAACTGCCAAAACGCGTCTTCACACCTACTACGACATGTCTCATTTCTGAGCGCTGCAGGTTAGCGCCTTCCACAATTCACGCCGAGAAACTAGCCGAAGAAAAACTCGTGTCAGATGAAAATGTAGACAAATGTCTGCTCTATATGTCTGACGAAAACGAATTCTCACCCTATTTCGTTCACATCCAGGGACTGACATCTTACGCAATAAAATGGTTACTAGTATGAGAAAAGAAGCGGCAAAAGTCAGAATGGGAAAGTTATATTTTGTCGCAAACGAACGAATGCGAAAAACAGGAAAAGGATAAAAGAGCGATAATAAAGTAGAGGACACGGGTAGAAAAGAAAAGAATATAGCAAATTTATTGATCATAAATCTCTATGCGACAGAACGTCCCGCCTTTAAGATATGGAAGCACTCAATGTCTACGTTATGGAAATAAATTTCCTATATCCGTTGCTTCAGGGTGTCTGTTCTCTTCCCTCTCATCTCCTCCCCCTCTCCTCCATCTCTCTCCAATTCCTACTCAAGTCTACTCCCAAATTTTCCTTTCTCTGGAATGTCTTCCGTGCGCGCTTGAAAGAGCGTCGCCGCTTTTGACATTTTTGAAAGATTTCGTGTGTGTGCAGTGGAATTTCCCTGCCACTCTCGTCATCTTCATCAATTTTGGCGATCGTCAGGAGATGTTCGGAGGTCGGCACTGATCTTTCCTTGTATCTCTTTAACAGATTTAAATGGTAGACCTTCTCCTTTCCTTTTATAGAGATCTGGTAGTTAGCCTTGGAAATCTTTTTAAGGACGGTAAACGGCCCTTGCCATCCGATGCGTAGTTTGTTGTTCCCGGTAGGGAGTAACACCAAAACTTTCTCTCCTGCTTGTAGTTCTCTCTCTTTCGCGACTTTCCTGTATTGGTTAGCGTGCTTTGCGCGTGCTCTCTTAAAGTTAGTCTTTGCTAGATCCAATTCTAGTTTTAACCTTTCCTTTAAAACCGACACATACTTACTTGCTGAGACAACTGTTTCATCCGCCTTCTGGTCTGTCAGCGACGAAAGTAAGGCTTCAAGCGGCCCCTTAATAGGTCTGCCGAATAAAAGCGTTGCTGGGGGAAAACCTGTGGAATTATGAGGAGCTTCACAGTAGCTAAATAAAGCTGCAGGAATACAAAGGTATCAATCTTCCGGTTTCACTTGTCCCAGTTTACTTAGCATCATGTTGAGGTTTCCATTAACACGTTCCACGAGCCCATTTCCGGCCGGAGTATAAGGCTTTATGTAGATGTGTTGGTTCCTCAAGATCTTCACGATCTCATCCATCAACAGGTTCCGGTATGGAGATCCGTTATCCGTCAACACTTGCTGAGGGAATCCCAACCAAGTGAAAATCTGCACTAGGGCTTCTGCGACATGCTTGGCATCTGCGCATGTTAGCGGGATAGCTTCTGCCCATAACATGCATGTGTCGACTAGCGTCAGGATATACCTGTTCCTTCTTTTAGTCCTTTCTAAGGGTCCTAAAATGTCGATCACAACCCGTTCAAATGGTGTTCCCATTATTGGCATTTCACCCATGTGGACTGGGGGTGTGCGTTGCTTGGGTGGTACATGTTGGCACTGGGCACAGGATTTGATATACCTTTGACCGGGTTTAACTAGGTGTCTGGCAACAATGCAATCATAAGAAAGCCCCGTGTCAAATAAACAAATAGTTTGAGAACCGTTCAAAATAACAGTACCTCGCGTTGAGGGTCTCTCTCTCAGGTTGGGAATCACTGTCAATAATTCCGCCTTGCGAGACTGTTAGCAAGCATCCGATGCGTTTAGGCTCGGTGTGCTCGCTCTGATCATTAGTCCAGTGCGCAGGGGTTTTCCCTTTGTCACCTTGTCCTTTCTGGCCCCGCTGCCATGTAGAACCATTGTGTTGTTGGTGGGATACTTGGTTTTGTAGAACTTAGACTTTTCAGGAGGGGGGTTGTTGGGTCCAGTTTCTCTGTGGTTATTTTGGTTAGAATCATGAGAAGATTGGTCTAGATTATTCTTTCGAAAAGGCTCTTCTGTCGGTTTACGTTTTGTGGCCGACAGTTCAGCCAGCGCATTGTGATATCGCTCAGACTTTTCCAAAATGTCTTCAAGCTTTTCTGCACCTTGCTCAGCTAAAATCTTCGGGTGTCAGCAGACAAAGTGTTCTTTATTTGTTCTGTTGTAACAAATTCCTCAAGTCCTTCTTAGGTAGAAGCGAGCTGTGAAAGCTCCAGACACTTTGTCAGATATCCCTTTAGACGAGAAGAGAACTGCTGAAAAGTTTCAGAGCGCTCTTTCCTGCTGTTGCGAAACAGTTGCAAAAATTTTCGAGCATTCATTTCAAAGCGCTCCAGTAATTCTTTCTTCAACACGTCATAGTTGTCTTGTTGGCTGCTTTCCAGTTTAGAATAAACATCATAAGCAGAACTTTTTAAAGCCTGGGAAAGCTTCATATTCCAACGCGACCTCTCTAAACCGTACAGAGTTGCAATTTTCTCAAATTTTTTCTAGATACGTGTCAATCTTCTCATTAGGACACGGGAAAGATTCCAGAGCAAAAGACATAACATTGAGTTGAAGAGATTGAGTGTTAGAAGGATCAGTTAAGGAAGAATGAGGAGAAGACTCTCCATTGCTGGAGGTAGAGGCAGCCCCACGGCTTTGCAACTCTATAGTCTTAAACGCCAACTCGTGCTGTCTCTCCTTCTCTCGTTCCTCCCTCTCCTTCTCTCTTTCCTCCTGCTGTCTCTCCTTCTCTCTTTCGTTCGCCCTGCGGATTTCCATTTCCTCATCCATCTTCTGCTCTCTAGCTTCGGCTGCTTTCCTCTCCGCATTATATCTGTCAAGTTCGTCCCTGACAAAAGCTTTCGCTTCCTCTCCGTCCAATCCCTCTTCTCTCGCTTCGTCTCTGAGGATTTGCCTAAGCTTCGCCCTTTCTGCCATAATAAGTCAGTGACTGAGACTAGTCGAGAAAGAAAGTAAGAAAAGGATACACTGGTTCCTTACCACTTACGAGAAAATACCAAAATATCAAAAAGATGATATTCTTTAACCTGGGATACCTCCTCCTATGATATAGTGTCTAACTATCGCTGCTATTAATCGGCAATAAAGCACTAAGCGCAAGCGACTATGCCAATTAAATGGTAGTTAAGATTACTCACTGAAAAATAAGTTGCTACAGTGGAAACAAAATAATTATTACAAAAAAATTTAAGGAGAAAAAAAAAATTCCCTTAATTTTAAGTCCACTACAAGTTCACCCCTGAAGTCAGATCGGGTAAGGGAGGCAATTAATCTGGACGATATAGTCCGAAACGCACTCCTTAACTTAGTTCAAAACACCTTTCTGCTTCAAACCCAGTGACAGTTAGACAATCACAAACTTTACCAGCGTTTAGTATTACAAAATCAATAATTAACATATATTCCGACAAAATCAACCTGTAACTCAAATGTATAATACTCAAAAATGCTGTGGAAAAAACCAATTATTAATTGTGTGGTCATCACGCCCATAAACAGATCGTTAGTCTAGGGGATAGTTATTTTTAAAAGATACTAAAATCCACGAGACAATCACACTCTTTCTCTATTACAGAATACAGAATCTTACAGACGAGCTGATATTGTCGTGCTAGCTCAGGACTAAGTGTTCAATTCCCAGAAAAACAAGCACTATTTGTCGTATCGTCTGCCTCTTCTAAGTTCAAAATCCCGATAGACGAGACCTCATTTGTCGTACTTGCTCAGGATTTTGAGTTCAATTCCCGGAAACGAGCAACCATTTGTCGTCTCGTTTTCCTCTACTCTAAAGTTCAAAAATTCTTCCGACGAGTCCATATTTGTCGTAGATTTGCGGTAGGTGAATTAAGACTTAGGTTTGGTCCCTTCTGTATACGACCTAGCAATAGAAACAGGTGATAGTTCAGTGAGATATAAGTAGAAATAGATTTCACGAGTGAGATGAAGGAGTCGGTCTCTGACCCTCGAGATGATTTCTCTCAGTCAGCCTTTCATCCACAACAGATTTAAGATTTGTCAGACCGTCTAGTATAATATATATTAATATATATATATATCCCTCACATATACATACACACATAAGTGACTACAATAGACGCACAGACGTGAAACTATGACAATGGAAATATAGATAATTTGGAACGAGCTGACCGACACACTGTTACAATAGTAGATTGTCTGTGATCGAGTTCATAAGATCTATTGTTACAATAGTAGATTGTCTGTGATCGAGTTCATAAGATCTATTGTTACAATAGTCTGTGATCGAGTTCATAATATCTATTGTAACAATAGTAGATTGTCTGTGATCGAGTTCATAAGATCTATTGTTACAATAGTAGATTGTCTATGATCGAGTTCATAAGATCTATTGTTACAATAGTAGATTGTCTGTGATCGAGTTCATAAGATCTATTGTTACAATAGTAGATTGTCTGTGATCGAGTTCATAAGATCTACTGTTACAATAGTAGATTGTCTGTGATCGAGTTCATAAGATCTATTGTTACAATAGTAGATTGTCTGTGATCGAGTTCATAAGATCTATTGTTACAATAGTAGATTGTCTGTGATCGAGTTCATAAGATCTATTGTTACAATAGTAGATTGTCTGTGATCGAGTTTATAAGATCTATTGTTACAAATATTTACATTACAATTAATTTCTCTCTAAGTCTTATATTTCGATATGGGTAACCACTGACCGAAGCCTCCGATTACCACAGTGGTTAAAGCGCTTACATCTCGCGGCAAAGTTTACTGGGTTCCGGGATCGAAACCTGGTATCGTCAAGGTCCATTTACCCAGCTGTAAATGGGTGCCTGACTCGGGTCTTTAGTTTGGGAAGGCGAACGCAGCGAGGCAGGGAACTGGACACCCCCACCTCATAAAACGATCTAGTATAATAGTCTCTAACGCTTCATTCCCCTACGGTGGTATATGCTATGGGACTGCCTTTACCTTTTTAACCACTGACTGCAGCAGGCAGCTCGTGCCTAAATTAACGATTTACGTCTACCGGAGGAAAAAAAATGGCGCACTGAGAAACCTCAACAAAATTTCACACCGTGAGATAAGATACTAACCTGTCCGTGGAAGAACTCCGAACACTTAATGCCTGGGTCGTCCTCCGTTTAGCCAGGAACGACAGAATGATAAACATTATGTCTGTGAACTACGGTAGAGTTTGTTGGAAGGTCGCGACACAATTTGCCAGAAAGACCACCATACATCTATCCACAGGTGATAAAGTTTTTTCACTGGACCAATATAATGATTAGCTACAGCTTATACGAACAGCGCAGTACCACATAATGGTATCAAGGTCACCAAAAGCTGACGCTCAGTGACAGTGGATGAAAGTCAAGTCAGTTAATGATTAGGTAGAGTTACCGAAACACATGTTCAGGCTTAATGTTTTTTTTTTCCTTAACCAGCCGGCACTTGGGCTTTCAGCCCTTCGGCCCAATGACATGTCATTGCGAGACTGGGGAACCTGTGGACTTTCCTTCCAACCCGGTCAGGAGCTTCGCTCCTTCCCATCCACAGAGGGTTTATCTCAGGAGCCGTTTAGGTTATTCAGTCAAAATCCCGGTCGGTGACACTCTTTCAAATGCTCACGCCCGGGCTTGAACCTTGAACATCTGATCGCCAGCGCAATGTGGTAACCATTACACCAGCGCGCCCAGACTTAATGTTAAACTGACAGTGATGATAGTCAGTGTCCGAAATATAGTTCAAATGTTGCTTAAATTAGAAAAGGCTATTTAATCTTCAATATTCACATAATGAAATCGCCGTCTTATTTATAATTAGCAGTAAACTCTGGGCTAAGGTAGCCAGTCAGGTTTCCCTAGTGTATCACGTGATTTCTGTCTCGGTTCAGGACACGACATTTGTGTTGTTAAGTTCTCAAGCAAACTGTTGTTTTGAGACGAAATTTCGTCCACGCGTCTGTTTAGGTGGAATATAAACTGTCGAACAAATTCAGGAATAAACTCAATTTATTCGAATGTTTATTTTATGCTTACAGCTAGACGAGGTGTAATAAATTGAGTGTTTTTTTTTTTTGTAGGGAGAGGAATAGAGGATTATTATAATCTTGCTGTATTTATTCATCGTGTGCTTTCTTCTCCTCTTATTTGTCCTCATCCAGTATTTCTTCATCATCATCATCATTATTGTTGTCATCGTCTATCTTGTCCTCATGCTGAATCTTTTTTTCTTCTATATTTTTTTTATCTTTATCTACTTCTTCTTCAACTTCCTCTTACTTCAACCTTCTTCTGCTTTTTTTCCCCTTGTTTTCTTCTCATCCACAGCATTCTTTTCCCCCTTTTTTTCGTGCTATTTCTTTGTCTGCATAGTCTGTCGTTCTCCTTCATCATTTTCATTTCATTTCCTTATTCTCAACCTTATTATCTACTGATATACTCCATCATGTTACTGTTCACTATGAATCACCACCATGTTACTGTTCACCATTAATCAACACCACCATGTTACTGTTCACCATTAATCACCACCAACTTGCTGTTCACCATTAATCACCACCATCTTGCTGTTCATGATTAATCCCCATCATCTTGCTGTTCACAATTAATCACCGTCATCTTGCTGTTCGCCATTAATCACTATTATCTTGCTGTTCACTATTAATCACCATCATCTTGCTGTTCACCATTAATCACCATAATCTTGCTGAGCGTCATTAATCACCACCATCTTGCTGTTCACCATTAATCACCACCCTTTTGCTGTTCCCCATTAATAACCATCATATTGATGTTAACCATTAATCACCATCGTTTTGCTGTACGTCATTAATCACTATCATCTTGCTGTTCGGCATTAATCACCACCATCTTGCAGTACGCCATTAATCTCCACCATCTCACTGTTCGCCATTAATCACCACCATCTTGCTGTTTGCCAATAATCACCATCATCTTGCTGTTCACCATTAATCACCATCATCTTGCTGTTCACCACCAACCATTAATATATTGCTGTTCACCACTAATCACCATCATCTTGCTGTTCACAATTAATCACCATCATCTTGCTGTTCGCCATTAATCACCATCATCTTGCTGTTCACTATCAATCCTTAATATCTTGCTGTTCATCATTAATCACCATCATCTTGCTGTTCGCCATTAATTACCACCACGATCTTGCTGTTCGCCATTAATCACCACCATCATCTTGCTGTTCGCCATTAATCGCCATAGTCTTGCTGTTCGCCATTAATCACCATCATCTTGCTGTTCACCATCAATCACTAATATCTTGCTGTCCACTATTAATCACCATCATCTTGCTGGTCACTGTTAATCACTATTATCTTGCTGTTCGCCATCAATCACAATCTCACATTAGTGATCTTGTCATCAGTGCCACATTAGTGATCTTGTCATCAGTTCCACATTAGTGATCTTGTCATCAGTGCCACATTAGTGATCTTGTCATCAGTGCCACATTAGTGATCTTGTCATCAGTGCCACATTAGTGATCTTGTCATCAGTTCCACATTAGTGATCTTGTCATCAGTTCCACATTAGTGATCTTGTCATCAGTGCCACATTAGTGATCTTGTCATCAGTTCCACATTAGTGATCTTGTCATCAGTTCCACATTAGTGATCTTGTCATCGGTGCCACATTAGTGATCTTGTCAACGGTGCCACATTAGTGATCTTGTCATCGGTGCCACATTAGTGATCTTGTCATCAGTGCCACATTAGTGATCTTGTCATCGGTGCCACATTAGTGATATTGTCATCAGTGCCACATTAGTGATCTTGTCATCAGTGCCACATTAGTGATCTAGTCATCAGTGCCACATTAGTGATCTAGTCATCAATGCCACATTAGTGATCTTGTCATCAGTGCCACATTAGTGATCTTGTCATCAGTGCCACATTAGTGATCTTGTCATCGGTGCCACATTAGTGATCTTGTCATCGGTGCCACATTAGTGATCTTGTCATCGGTGCCACATTAGTGATCTTGTCATCGGTGTCACATTAGTGATCTTGTCATCGGTGCCACATTAGTGATCTTGTCATCGGTGCCACATTAGTGATCTTGTCATCAGTGCCACATTAGTGATCTTGTCATCAGAGCCTCATTAGTGATCTTGTCATCAGTGCCACATTAGGGATCTTGTCATCAGTGCCACATTAGGGATCTTGTCATCAGTGCCACATTAGTGATCTTGTCATCAGTGCCACATTAGTGATCTTGTCATCAGTGCCACATTAGTGATCTTGTCATCAGTGCCACATTAGTAATCTTGGCATCGGTTCCACATTAGTGATCATGTCATCAGTGTCACATTAGTGATCTTGTCATCAGTGTCACATTAGTGATCTTGTCATCGGTGCCACATTAGTGATCTTGTCATCAGTGCCACATTAGTGATCTTGTCATCGGTGCCATTTTAGTGATCTTGTCATCAGTGCCACATTAGTGATCTTGTCATCAGTGCCACATTAGTGATCTTGTCATCAGTGCCACATTAGTGATCTTGTCATCAGTGCCACATTAGTGATCTTGTCATCAGTGCCACATTAGTGATCTTGTCATCAGTGCCACATTAGTGATCTTGTCATCGGTGCCACATTAGTGATCTTGTCATCGGTGCCACATTAGTGATCTTGTCATCAGTGTCACATTAGTGATTTTGTCATCGGTGCCACATTAGTGATCTTGTCATCAGTGCCACATTAAAGATCTTGTCATCAGTGCCATTTTACTGATCTTGTCATCAGTGCCACATTAGTGATTTTGTCATCAGAGCCTCATTAGTGATCTTGTCATCAGTGCCACATTAGTGATCATGTCATCAGTGCCACATAAGTGATCTTGTCATCAGTGCCACATTAGTGATCATGATATCAGTGCCACATAAGTGATCTTGTCATCAGTGCCACATTAGTGATCTTGTCATCAGTGCCACATTAGTGATCTTGTCATCGGTGCCACATTAGTGACCTTGTCATCGGTGCCACATTAGTGATCCTGTCATCAGTGCCACATTAGTGATCTTGTCATCGGTTCCACATTAGTGATCTTGTCATCGGTTCCACATTAGTGATCATGTCATCAGTGCCACATTAGTGATCTTGTCATCATTGCCACATTAGTGATCTTGTTTTCAGTGCCACATTACTGATCTTGTCATCAGTGCCACATTAGTGATCTTGTCATCAGTGCCACATTAGTGATCATGTCATCAGTGCCACATAAGTGATCTTGTCATCAGTGCCACATTAGTGATCATGATATCAGTGCCACATAAGTGATCTTGTCATCAGCGCCAAATTAGTAATCTTGTCATCAGTTCCACATTAGTGATCATGTCATCAGTGCCACATTAGTGATCTTGTCATCAGTGCCACTTTATTGACCTTGTCAACAGTGCCACATAAGTGATCTTGTCATCAGTGCAACATTAGTGATCTTGTTCTCAGTGCCACATTAGTGATCTTGTCATCAGTGCCACATTAGTGATCTTGTAATCAGTGCCACATTAGTGATCTTGTCATCAGTGCCACATTTGTGATCTTGTCATCAGTGCCACATTAGTGATCTTGATATTAGTGCCACATTAGTGACCTTATCATCAGTGCCACATTAGTGATCTTGTCATCAGTGCCACATTAGTGATCTTGTCATCAGTGCCACATTAGTGATCTTGTCATCGGTGCCACATTAGTGATCTTGTCATCGGTGCCACATTAGTGATATTGTCATCGGTGCCACATTAGTGATCTTGTCATCGGTGCCACATTTGTGACCTTGTCATCGGTGCCACATTAGTGACCTTGTCATCGGTGCCACATTAGAAATCATGTCATCAGTGCCACATAAGCGATTTTGTCATCAGTGTCACATAAGTGATCGTGTCATCAGTGCCACATTAGTGACCTTGTCATCAGTGCCACATTACTGATCTTGTCATCAGTGCCACATTAGTGATCTTGTCATCAGTGCCACATTAGTGATCTTGTCATCAGTGCCACATTAGTTATCTTGTCATCAATGCCACATTAGTGATCTTGTCATCAGTGCCACATTAGTGATCTTGTCATCAGTGCCACATTAGTGATCTTGTCATCAGTGCCACATTAGTGATCTTGTCATCAGTGCCACATTAGTGATCTTGTCATCAGTTCCACATTAGTGATCTTGTCATCAGTTCCACATTAGTGATCTTGTCATCAGTGCCACATTAGTGATCTTGTCATCAGTGTCACATTATTGACCTTGTCATCAGTGCCACATAAGTGATCTTGTCATCAGTGCCACATTAGTGATCTTGTCATCAGTGCCACATTAGTGATCTTGTCATCAGTGCCACATTAGTGATCTTGTCATCAGTGCCACATTAGTGATCTTGTCATCAGTGCCACATTAGTGATCTTGTCATCAGTGCCACATTAGTGATCTTGTCATCAGTGATATTATATCGATTCAGTCCTTCTGTTCTATGCAAGCACTCACTGACACTTTACTCAGTTTGGAGGTAACAAAAATTATTTATTTACTAGTGTAAAACCCCGTCATAAGACGGGAATTAAATTTAAAAGCACCAATACCTAAATGCAATTTTACTTATTCAAAAGTATTTTTTAAAAACCACTGTGCATCACCACAGTGCACGAACTACGTAGCAGCAGCGAGGATCCCAATGTGTGTATACGGGATCACACATTCTATAAATATATTTTTGTGCACACCGTCATTTGCGCATTCTTCTTTGGTAAGCGTTACTATTTTCTGGAGAAAATAAGGGAAACATTGCAATTAATGTCCAACTTTCAAACAAAGTTGCTTCCCTTAGCGTTACGTACTGACAGAAAAAGCTGGGATTTTACATATAGGATTCATTCATTTCGTTGTTGTTGCTCCTTATGGATTATGGAGCAACCACTGGAGCCAGCCTCCTTATAGCATGAATCTTACATGAGAGTACATGCCACAAGCAGCAGTGGTTTCTATAGCACTAGCAGTTTGTTTTACGTGATGAAGTTGTGAGCCCCATGCATGACTGTCGTAAAATGTTACATCTGTATGACACCACGCTCAAATTCCCCGCTTAAAACGAACTAGCTATCGTAATTTTGAATCTATAAATAACTACAATATTTGAAATTCGTCTGAGGGGCAAAGTTCTTTTACCGCTAAAAATTTAACTAGAGAATTTGAATTTTTCTACTACCACAGGTTAAAAGTTACTACCCCCATACACACCCACCCTAATATTTGTCGAAGGACGTAGTCAAAATTAACAACTACTCAAATTGTTACCTCGTTTTTGGTAGAGACCACAAATCTTGGTTGTAGTGGCAAAAATGCCGATTCTGTGTTTCTGACCAAAATTTAAAAATTTATTTCTCAATAACTAAAGGGAATTAGAAAGAAAGGGATATCTTGAATTATAGCGCTGATATTGATTAATATATTAACCTAAAGATTCCCACTTAATAAAATTATCTTGACTTAGAAAAATTAAATTTACTGATATTTTAGATCAGGTAGAACTACCATTAATTACAAAAAATTACCCAGATGGAACTGTTAAGGAATAACCAAAGGAAAATTAGATAGGACGATAGAGGTCAGTTGACCGTGTAATTATCACTTTTAATATTGGAAATCGGTCCATAAATAACTGAGATATAAAATACACAAAGATAATCAGACGAACGAACACATTTACGATTGCTCAAAGTTTATAGTCCAAAAATAGTTAAAATTTTGACTCGCTTTTTGATTGGTTGGAGGGTAGGGTAATAAAAATTAACACCTCCTTGTAAGATCAGGCCATTTGAATTTGAAAGCCATCGCAAGTTGGGAGCAGCGGGAAAGCCTTGTGACCAAGCTTTTACCGTCTGGACAAGAAAGCAGTTAGAAAACCTATTTACTGCTAGTCAACTTTGTGCATGTGTTATTATTTTTTACTTGAGGGTTGTATTACCAGTAAGAAAAGTGTTGAAGACAAACTGGAGAAGACAGAAATTGTGGGCAGTGAAGGCTCATCATATACTTTGAGCTACAGGCCATATCTTCATCCAGAAAGCAGCACCATTTGAGTGACCATATACATAGTCTGGAGCCCATAGCATCAGGCAGACTTCACAGATAAGTGCCGTAACACGGGCACATGACAGTTCCTCGCAATTTAAACCACCACAACAAAAGAATTTCCTGGGGAATGATGAAGAAAACAAACCCTCAAATAACTGACTATTGTTAATATCAAGCATTGAAAATCAGACAGTGGGGTACTCATTCTAGTGACAATTTTATGTTGTTACACTTCATGGACAGAGTTCCATCTTATTTATTTAAAAACTGTAAATAAACATTTTATGATTTGGACAAGTCCTGTTCCAAAAGATTGAGGTTCGGGACAATAAATTGTATATTTATTCCCATATATATATATATATATATATATATATATATATATACCAAAACGTTTCCACCAGTCTTACTTACTTACATTTTGTTGAATTAGAGTTCTGTTTGTATTTATTCATTCCTCACATTAAATACATACATACCCTAGACACTTGCCATCTACATAACACTACAGAGATAAATATACACGGGGTGAGATCAGAAGAGGTAGCGGATAGGGACCCCTGAGAAATACATCATCATCTTTCTGATTCAGGGTACTTACATAGCTTGACCTCACCTTGTTAACCTTTAAATTCACTACCATCAAAACCTCTTATCACAATGACGTCATATTAGTCGCTTTATTACGACGTGTCTGAAGGGACAGTAGGCATCTTCTTTCTTTGCCTCCACAGGGAGTTTCCCAGGAACTACCTGGGGCCGCTCAGTGGCGTCACTAGTGTTGGTGTCACGCAGTGCGGTAACTCATGGTGTCACCCCCATGGACCTCCTCCCGTACCAGACCATACAGAATCCTTAGTAATGTTCTTTTTGTACTAAACCACGTGATTCGAAGCGTCATTGTAATTGGGTAATAATGACAGCTCTGACCGGAGCGCATGCGCATTACAAGGTTCAAAAAGTAAATTAGCATAGAGTTTTAGCCTTATATACTATTGGACAAAAGTTAAGGGCCGCCATTCAGTTTAGACAAGGTTTATATAATTCTTCGTGAGCAGGGTCGATTTTCCAAATGTCCGGTAGCTTGAAATCTCTCAAGAAGTCTCTGAATGGTAGAGTGGGGCACTGCTAAACGTCTTGCAACATGACGAACAGATTGACCATCCTGAATCCATGCCATGGCTCGACCACGGTCTACAGTGCTGAGACTTCTCCTTGGTGGCATGGCTAATGCAGTGATCATTTCGACCACTTGTCATACTGATTTATTGCATACCAACGGTGAACACTCTTTACCGATGATCATTTTCCACGTGCATTCAAATTCAACTCACTTTTTCACTTTTTGAACTAGTGGGGCGTGTTGCAAAAACCACGAGTTTTTGCCGCAACAATGACAATTTTCACGTGCGGGTTAAAGTGACCCAGTTTTTGGACATTAAAAGAAAAAAATTAACCTAGTGCATACAGAAATGTATACACATTTCTCTGAGCTCAGTTTTAATGACTTTTTCACTTGTCTTTACAGTTTGCCAATCAATTATATAAACCTTGTCTAAACTGAATGGTGGCCCTTAACTTTTGTCCTGTAGTATAGGTATATTGATTCAGTACGGTACATGCAAGCTGGGCTTACGAAAAATGTTTTTTGGTTATAACTAACTACATGGATATTTTTATAAAAACATAATATTTTTGCTGAAACACTGCACAAAAATGTTATAGACAGTCATTTTGGTGTCACCCCCTCTGATGGTGTCACCCGGTGCGGTCTGCAACCCCCTAGTGACGCCACTGGGGCCGCTTACATACATAAAAAATGTAAAAGTAGTCCCAAAGAAGATACTGCCTTTTCTTTCCCTAACTCGAGAGCAAAAGTCAGGTACCATCTGGAGAGTGTCGATACCGTGAAACGAACCCGGCGATGTAAGCAATCTCTGTCAACCGGATGATATCCTACATACATAAGTTAATAGAATTATAATGTAGAGCTCGTGACATGCAGAAGATTACAAAATTATGCATATTAAATCTGCGATATACATATTAATTAGTGTGCCGATGGTCAAGAAAATATGGGCCTAACACCATATTCCCAATATGCCTGAATGGGCGTGTAACGGGATCCTTTACTCTTCCCCATCCATATTAATGTTAAATCACAAAATTATACACTTAATCTGCCACATACATATAAGATCACAAAATTATACAATAAATCTGCCACATACAGATAAGATCAAATTATACAATAAATCTGCCACATACATATAAGATCACAACATTTTACAATAAATCTGCCACATACATATAAGATCACAAAATTATGCAATAAATCTGCCACATACATATAAGATCACAAAAGTTTACAATAAATCTGCCACATACATATAAGATCACAAAATTATACAATAAATCTACCACATACATATAAGATCACAAAATTATACACTAAATCTACCACATACATATAAGATCAAAAAATTATACAATAAATCTACCACATACATATAAGATCACAAAATTATACAATAAATCTGCCACATACATATAAGATCACAACATTTTACAATAAATCTGCCACATACATATAAGATCACAAAATTATGCAATAAATCTGCCACATACATATAAGATCACAAAAGTTTACAATAAATCTGCCACATACATATAAGATCACAAAATTATACAATAAATCTACCACATACATATAAGATCACAAAATTATACACTAAATCTACCACATACATATAAGATCACAAAATTATACAATAAATCTACCACATACATATAAGATCACGAAATTATACAATAAATCTGCCACATACATATAAGATCACAAAATTTTACAATAAATCTGCCACATACATGTAAGATCACGAAATTATACACTAAATCTGCCACATACATATAAGATCACAAAATTATACACTAAATCTACCACATACATATAAGATCACAAAATTATACAATAAATCTACCACATACATATAAGATCACGAAATTATACACTAAATCTGCCACATACATATAAGATCACGAAATTATACACTAAATCTACCACATACATATAAGATCACGAAATTATACACTAAATCTGCCACATACATATAAGATCACGAAATTATACACTAAATCTGCCACATACATACATATAAGATCACGAAATTATACACTAAATCTACCACATACATGTAAGATCACGAAATTATACACTAAACCTGCCACATACATATAAGATCACGAAATTATACACTAAATCTGCCACATACATATAAGATCACGAAATTATACACTAAACCTTCCACATACATATAAGAGCCCAAAATTATACAATAAATCTGTGACATGCATATAAGGTTAGGAATCAGATCCTGAAGTAACATAAGATCACAACACAGCATTGGCGTAACTAGGGTCGGGCACGTGCCCTGGGCGCCAAATTGTTGGGGGGGGGGGGCATTTTGACAATGCCATTTATCCCACTTCACAAAGTGAGAAATAAGTACGTGGTTATGGTTATAAAAATATATTAGCAACAATGTAAGTGTCGTGTTTTAACAGTAAAAGTGTATTTTGTTGTTATTATTTTGTAATATTGGTATTATAACGAGTAACCAGTTTCAGTACCAAAGAAGAATTCAGCCACAATTTTAAAGAACAGTTTTCGAGGGGTACCATTTTTTATTTGCCCTGGTAGCCACCAACCTTTGCAGTACACTATTATAAATTCAGAAAGGGATATACATAAGTTCTCTGGATGGCTTGGAGAAATGTTATTGAACTATAATCTACAGGGAGCCGAAAAGGAGAGATGAATGTACAGTCGACAAAACTGCTAGCTGTGGTCAAATTCGATTGTTCTTTGCTGCCAGTCGAATTTCATATTTTCTGAAAATCCTAAAACACATTTAAATTCCCATTATATGAATCAGACTCCCTTATTGGTCGCTTTATCAAAACAGTGATGTGTCTTATTTTCTGCAGGGGAAAGTTTGCCATTTGAACCACCCTGCTCGCTCCATATAAGGCGAGAAATTTTAGTTGACCACGCCCAAGGGTGTAAATCAGCAGTACCTGTGGAGATGCATTATTGTATGGGTTCGTATTTGTGTGTACATGAATGTGTGGGCGCAATTTGTTGTTTTGAGTCGTATGTAATTATGTTACTTATGCTGTTGTTTATTACCGCGTTCTCTATGTTCTTCGATATTCCGTGTGAGTTTATTTTGTTTTAAAGTACCAATCACATATTTCTTCCACTTGTCTGTGTTCTTGATCGACTCTGTCTTTCTGTCTGTCCAGGGCTGGAATTTCCGTTAGGCGCTGTAGACACATATTACCTAGGGCCTTCGAAATTTTTAGGACCAAAGGGAAAAATTGCCCCTATTCATAAAGCACATGAAGCACATTTCGTTAAAAAAAAATAGCTAGGGTCTACGAACACCTAACTCCGGCCTTGTGTCTGTCTGTCTGCTTGCCTACCTGTCTGCCTATGTATCTATCTATCTATCTGTCTGTCTGTCTATCTATCCGTCTGTTTGTATCTGTCTGCATCCTGTCTGTCTATCTGTCCGTCAGTTGGTCTCTCAGTAGTGGAAACGATCACTGATGGATGCTGGCTAAGGTTGCCACTCAAGTTCTAGAGATAAACCCAGATTTTCTTCTTAAAAAAACCCAGAAATACCCAGATTATTTTATGCCCCAAATACACGGGATAGACTGTGCTTACACAATCTTTTAGTGCAACTTTAGCACAAATAAGCCGTGTGCTACAAATTTTTATTTATTTCTTCATTTTTATTATCAAAAGTTCACAATTATATAAAAATGATTTTATTAACACCCCAATATATGAACTCTTGAAAATGAGATATTTTAACAGTAACATACCGGTACTTACAGTTTTTACATTAACAACATGTTCATCAAATCAAATATAAAATGTTAGTTGTAACTTGTTACTGTTGAAAATTGTCTCTTGTCAGCGACAGTGCATCCATGTCGACAACTTCTCCTTTGTCAAGATCATATGCATAAATTGACAACGTGGAATCTTGATTGTGGAGCAATTTTGTCTTGGAGACAGGGCTCTTTTGGTTTGATGAGAAACTTGTTAATGTTCAGAGTTTTGCTTTTGGCTTCGAAGTTTTTCATGTGCTTCTGTGTGTTTTTATGTGTCAATAAAGCTGTTTTGTTGACATTAGTTAATGTACAGGAACAGACCATACAAATCGCAGCATAGCGATTGCCAGAGTCCGGCTTTATCCAATCCTTCAGTTCGCTGTCTGTTAGCCATTCCTCACAAAAAGCCTGCTGATACCATGGCTTCACTTTTGAACGCAGTGGCATGTGTGTCGTCATGCTGCTACAACTACCTAGCGTACCTTCATCGTCGCTCATTTTATAATCTTGATTTTAAATATTTTTTGAAAAAAAAAAAAAAAAAAAAAAAAAATATGCTGTTTATCTGCTTAAGTCTAAAATTTAAAAAGAATACTTTAAAACACATCGTAAAAATGACTGAGTATTGTAGATGACAACCATTAACAGAATAACAGGAAATAGATAGCTGATGTAAACGAGTCAAAAAACAACGTCATTGATGTGGTTAAAAACAAGAATTAAATGTAAGTGGAATAAAAAAATATATAGCTGTTAAGGCAGATTATAATGTATTTTACATGTTGACCACATTTAGTTTTGTTAGCAGTTTAATCTACGCGGTAACAATTCTATCTGGGGCCAACATGATGTATTTTGCACCATTGTTAATTATAAGTGAACGCGATATAAGGTTTATGTCACTAGGTGATTATGACGTAGTATGTTTTGCAGTAATTTATGCAGACCGTTAATCGAGGCCTTCTGTTGTAAGAATCCGTCAGAGTAAGACGTTGATGCTATCGCTCCCAAGATTTATGAAGTTATACAGTTCTCCTACGTGGCTTAAGAAATTGAGAAGGACGCCACTATATTAAAGAAGATGCCGAATTAAGTATGCAAGTTCAATGATTTTATGCAGAGGAATTTTATGGGAGTAATCAATATTAATCTCCATATTCTGGTTGTCACTACTTAGGTGTTAACCGTTATCGGCACCTCTAGTAAATAGGCCAGGTATGAGACGATGTACCACGAACTGTAGGAGATTCTATATATGCATTTTTGCCATTGTGTCATGAACATTATTCTATGCTTCGTAAATAAAAATGCTGTATCTGTGGACCCTTACTACAAGTTGTTGGAGGTCGATTTATGAGGAATTGTTCTTGCACAAGCCCATGACATTCAATACATCTCATCAGCACGATGCACATTACAGAGGTCAGATATGAATTAATAATCTTCTTCAATCACTCAATCTCCAATATAACAAAACCATCCGTAACAATAGCACATAATTTTTTACATTTAATTATAATATACATATAATGTATAATTCTCAGTGCACAGAATATACATACATTGTAAATGCCAATAGTCAAATATACCCAGGTTAATGCAGATTTGGAAAAAAAAAATACACAGATACCCAGACGGAAGCCAAAAAACCCAGATCTAGTAAAAAAATACCCAGCTGTGGCAACACTGATGCTGGCTTGTGTGATGGTGTTACAGACCGAGTTATCTAGAGCTGCGCATGCGTAGACAATTGGCTGCTCATTGACACATGCATTATCAACGACACACCTATGTCCGAACCACGCCCTCACATACAATATACTCTGCTTTCTTTAGAGAAGGTCCACAACGAATTAAAATCTATGCAGCCCTATCACTGATACTTTGAAACAAATATATCAAACAAGTATAGCAAACAACTTCAAAGGAGTAGGCACATTTACATAAGCAGGTAGTTCAAACACCGTATATAGATCCCCATGTATAGAACAAGTACCTCTACACCAGGTGTTCCTAACATTCATTATTCATTCACTAATCATCTTCTTTCTAGCTCCATACAAAACACGGAGTCACTAAGGCAGCTGGCCTCCTTCTTACTGTAATATAATACATTAAAATGCGAAATTACACATGTGCGAGCATTAGGCAATAAAGTTTAATGGCGGCAAGCTGATCAAGTGTTATTGTGTGTAACGCGAACCTTATGTGTGCTTGTGAAGAGGACGTAGTCAAGCTTATATACATACATAATAACATTACACTTACAAGAAGTCTTCATCAAAGTACATGGTACTAAAGCTGTATTTGCTGTAGCAATTTGTTTTACATGAGGAAGCTGCAAGCCCCATGCATGGTCTGACATAATCGCATTGTAACATGCCTAAGCCTATTCTTTCTGTGTTGGAGACCTGACACTGCTCTTTGACTTAGGGAAGGAAAAGGCAGTGAGGAAGGCAACTGATCACCACACCTCTCGACGCTGGACCTAGTATAGTGAAGTCTCTAACACTTTACTCCCCTACGGTAGTATCTGCTATGGGACTACCTTCACCTTTTTTTTAATCCCTTAAACACCCAGTGCAACCCTACCGTGCTGATAGCTTAACCTGAAAAGTGACAGGATGACATCATTTTACCAAATCCAAAACAAAGCTATAGAAAAGAAAACCCATCTGAGTACACATAAATTCAAGACAAACTTGAGGAATAACCTGAGTATATAATGCTGCACTCACAACAAGGAAGCAGACAGTTAGTGAATTAGTTCAACAAGATATAAACCTGCAGAGATCTGGCTTGCAAGGGTTATGACACGAAGAAAAACAAATATTCAAGGAGGTTTAAAGAGTGTTATTTGACCCACTGTAATTTATTCTCAGGTTCTTGTGGGAGGAGTTACTATGTTCCACAGCTAATGACGTCAGACATGGCCAAAAAGAAAGGATCAACAGGCCTCTCTGTTAATCAAACATGCAAGTAAGTAAAACACTCATCTTAGATATGTGCTGTCCACTTTGTTAATCAACCATGGAAGCTAAGAAAAGCTTAGCTTAAGTCTTCACTACCCATACCATTAATCAACCATGGAAGCTAAGAAAAGCTTAGCTTAAGTCTTCACTACCCATACCATTAATCAACCATGCAAGCTAAGAAAAGCTTAGCTTAAGTCTTCTTTACCCATACCATTAATCAACCATGCAAGCTAAGAAAAGCTTAGCTTAAGTCTTCACTACCCATACCATTAATCAACCATGCAAGCTAAGAAAAGCTTAGCTTAAGTCTTCACTACCCATACCATTAATCAACCATGCAAGCTAAGAAAAGCTTAGCTTAAGTCTTCACTGCCCATACCATTAATCAACCATGCAAGCTAAGAAAAGCTTAGCTTAAGTCTTCACTACCCATACCATTAATCAACCATGCAAGCCATTTAATGTACATCAGGGAGTTCGTTGAAGCCGAGGTATCGCAGTGGTCAGTGCGCTGGCTTCCTAGCTCGGTGGGATTTTTTTAGATAGCAAACGACTCCGGGGTCGACCCAGCCTCATGAATTGGGTACCAGAGCAACTCTGGAAAGGTTAAGCCGGCCGGCGTGATGCTGACCACATCACCCCTAGTGTGCCGAAGGTCAAGAAAATATGGGCATAACACCATATTCCCAATATGCCTCAATGGGCGTGTAACGGGATTCCCCCCCCCCCCTTTTCCCCCCACACACACACAGGGAGTTCGTTGAAGGGAAAAAATATATCCACTGCTTAGAAAATAGAAACATGCAATCATCTCGGTAGAATGTAGGATAATCAGCTACTGTCACAAGCAGGGGAAAAAAAAAGAAAGAATCGGAAGCACACTACAGAAGGAAATGAACAGCGTACTACACAAGGAGGCAGCAACGTGTATTCCGCTGGTCATCTCCTAGTGTATAAATGGCCATCGCGTCCACATTGTTTCAGTGACACCAACATCAGATATTTCCATTTTTGGGTTGTAACATTTTTATGTATTTAACTTAGTTCTCACTTTCCTTCGCCTGTTTTTGTTTGTTTGTCCCCGACGAAGGCTTTGTTGTCATTATGTAGGCGTTTCCTGTGTCTTTCTTCCCAGTATAACCATTTTACCTATACTTGTTTACCCTACCTTGGTAAGTGAAAAAGAAAAAGATGGTATTGATGAAATTCTAAAGAAATATTATATGACTAGACAGTGCAACATACGGCACACAAAAATGGGGGCACAAAAAATACATCTGCCTGATATATAACAGCATAAACAGAAGGAAGAACTCAGATAATCTAACTGAAAATAACAAGTGACATATATTTCAGCTTGAACTCCCAATTATCTTTTGTGATAAGCCAGTTTTTGCTGCCACATTTCTTCTATCCGACTTCTATCCTTCCCCCTCCCCCTTTCTTCCTCTCAAGCTTCTTTCAACCTTCACCTTGACTGTATAGTTACATACAGATCAACCATACTCTCCTCCACAGATGTTGTGTTGGAGTGGTGGACGGATTACGAATTGTGGAACTGGACTGTCCATTGGGTAACAAGAAGAGAGGGTTTTACACCTTACTTAGTGAATGTCAGTGTCGGTCTTGTAGTGTTAGTGGTAAGTAGTGTTAGACTTGTAGTGTCAGTGGTAAGTAGCATTAGTAAATAATTAAGGGGCTGCAGTAAAACTGGTAAGGAATATAAGTTTATAAACTAATAAAACGGTATTTAATCAGTTTTACTAATAACAGTTCACATGAGACATTTGTTGTTTGTTTCTCATCATCGTATAGTTTTGTAGTACCTATATGTAATTTTTGTCTTTGTCACCTGTTCGTGGCTGACGAAGGGTAAAACCCGAAACGTCCCTTGTCTCATGTGAACTGTTATTAGTAAAACTGATTAAATACCGTTTTATTAGTTTATAAACTTATAAGTAGCATTAGACTTACAGTGTTAGATTTGTAGTGTTAGTGGTAAGTAGTGTTAGATTTGTAGTGCCAGTGGTAAGTAGCATTAGACTTATAGTGTTAGATTTGTAGTGTCAGTGATAAGTAGCATTAGCCATACAGTGTTAGATTTGTAGTGTCAGTGGTGAGTAGCATTAGACTTATAGTGTTAGACTTGTACTGTCAGTGGTGAGTAGCATTAGACTTGTGTTATTAGTGATACGTAGTGTCAAACTTGTAGTGTCAGTGGATAAAAGCCTTAGACTTGTTTTGTTAGTGGCAAGTAGCTTTAGGCTTGTAGTGTTTGTAGTAAGTAGTGATAGACTTGTAGTGTTAGTGGTAAGTAATGATAGACTTGTAGTGTTAGTGGTAGCGTCAGACTTGTGTTGTTAGTGGTAAGTAGCATTAGACTTGTGTTGCTAGTGGTAAGTAGCATTATACTTGTAGTGTTAGTGGTAAGTAACATTACATCTGTAATATTAGCAGTAAGTAGCACTACACTTGTAAGCGCTAAGTAGCGTTGCCTTTGTAACATTAGTGGTAAGTAGCATTAACCTAAACCCTTAGTGGTAAGTAGCATTAGACTTGTAGTGTTAGTGGTAAGTAACATTACATTTGTAATGTTAGCAGTAAGTAGCATTACACTTGTAAGCATTAAGTAGCATTGCCTTTGTAGCATTATTGATAAGTAGCATTAGATTTGTAGCATTAGTGGTAAGTAGTGTTACATTTGTAGTGTTAGTGGTAAGTAGCGATTTGTAGTCAGTCATTCATTTATCCATCACGCTTCAGCTCCCCAAGGAGACTAGGCCTTGAACAAACTCATGCTAAGTTCTCATGTCCTGTGCCATCCACCCAAGGTCTTTCCATTTCTTCCTCATACCTTTCATCTCTGAAACCAGTTCTCTTTTCTATGTGCTTTTCAGTAACTCTATCTCTCTTATCATGGGGATTCCAGGACAAGGTTTCACTTCTGTCTCCAGCTCTCTTCTCCATGTGTTTTTTGGTCCACCTCTGCGTCTCTTTCCCTGGGGATTCCAGAATAAGGACTGCCTTGTAATGCCATCAACAGGTTTCCTCAATGTGTGTCCTATCCCTCACCAGCGTCTTCTTCTCATCTCTTTGTTACGTGATCCAAATTGGTGATCTTGTAACACTACTTCAATCTGTCTATAACACGCAAGCACGCAGAGGGCTTGCAGCCTCACCAAAGAAAACAAATTGCTTCATAAACCGCAATGTAAGAGTTTGGGCTTTGGCACAGGCTTTCTCAAAGAGGCCATCTGCAGTTGTGGCACCATAACCCATAAGAAGCACCCAAAAAAAAAAATATTATTGTGACAGCACCATTCCGTCATTTTCTTAGTCTAATTATGTAGCAGCCATAAGCGTTATCTAAATATAGAACGCTAGTCATGTCCGCACGATTGAAAGTGAAGAGAGAGAGCCAGAACCTATATTAGATGAAGTATGTGCAGCTATCAAAAGCCTGAAGAAAGGGAAATCACCAGGATGCGATGATATACCAACTGAACTAATCCAAGCAGGAGGAGAGGCCAGTGTCCTCGTTTATCATGCACTATGTGTGAAGATCTGGAACAGTGCAATCTGGCCCAAAGCATGGAAAAGATCTGTGTATATCCCTCTCCCAAAGAAAGGCAGTCTAAAACTGTGTATCAACTATCGTACTATTGCTTTAATAAGTCATGCCAGCAAAATCCTCTTGCGGATTATCATGAAGAGGATAGAAAGAAAGTTAGAACATGAAATACATGAAGTACAGGCGGGTTTTAGACAAGGCAGAGGTACGAGAGATCACATTTTTAATGTGAGAAACATCCTCGAGAAATGCAGAGATTACAATGTAGATCTTCATGCCTGTTTTGTAGATTACACCAAGGCCTTCGACTGCGTACAACATCAGAAATTGTGGAACATCATGAGAGACATGGGTTTTCCGGCGCATTTGATCCATCTAATTGAAACACTATACCATGAACAACAAGCAGCTGTCAGAGTAGCGGGGGAAAAATCAGGATGGTTTGAGGTGAAAAGGGGAGTAAAACAGGGTTGCATCTTCTCTCCATACTTGTTTAACATCTATGCAGAAAATATAATGAGAAATGTTCAGAGTGACCAAGAATGTGAACATTGCGATCCGTTCACAATTGGTGGAAATGCGATCCCAGAACTCAGGTACGCAGATGACACAGTTATTCTTTCAAACAGTGCCAAGGGACTAGAACAGTTAATCCTGTCTGTCAAAAGACACAGTGAGGATCAGAACCTTTTTCTGAACACACACAAAAAAAAAAAAAAACAAAGATAATGTCCACAGACAAAACAAGATGCCAACCAGAAATTACCATCAATGATGAGGAAATTGAAAATGTCAAAAATTTTGAATATCTGGGCTCCATAATTAACAACAATGGAGACTGCTCAAAAGAGGTCAGAAGGAGACTGGCCATAGCAATGCAGACGTTAAATAAAATGAAGAATCTATGGCATAACACCAGCAAATTAATAAAAGTAAAACTTCTAAGAACGTGCATCTTTCCGGTAGCAATGTATGGATGTGAATCATGGACCATTACACAAACATTAAAGAAAAAAATCGAATCTTTGGAAGCAGAGTGTTACAGAAAAATTCTCAGAATATCTTGGACCAAGAAGAAGAAAAATATAGACATCCTACACGACCTGGACATCGAGGAAAACTGGCTCATAAACAATATCATGTCCCGGAAACTGAAATATTTTGGCCACATTAAACGTCATAGTGGCTTGGAGAGAGCAGTGATGGAGAGTATGGTACCTGAAAGGCGAGGCAGGGGCCGACCAAGACGACGGTGGACACAGGACATTGAAGACACCTTGAACATGACAATGGAGGAGGCAGGAGGGCTGGCTGGAGATCGAGAGTCTTTCAGGCGGGCTGTGATGAGAGCGGCGTTCTGCAAAGGACATGCTACATGATGAGTCATGTCCGCTGACGGACCATAAGCGTTAGTCAGGATCCAAATATAGAACGCTAGTCATGTCCGCTGACGGACAACGGCCAATCAAACTGTCCGGATGTTAACTGCGCAAAGCTTAACATCTCAATATTCTTTGTGATTTCGATTGCAAGACGCAGAGAGAGAGAAGTCATCGAACCAGAGTTGATCCGCAGTTACATTGGACACAACGTCCACGAACACTGTCAGGGTGTTTGGTAGAATTAAATGTTGTTCTATATAAGGCTTTGTGTTGCTTGAATTGCTAAGTCTGCTGCTCAGAGGGTTACAAACAACCAATAATTACAACCCCTGTCAAACGATCCTTAATTAAATTTTCTTGTGACAGGGGCTAGGTGTGGATGAGGCGAACTTATGTTTCCACACCTAGCCCCTGTCACATTATGATAATGGTTACTGAAAACATTTTACAAGATTTAGCTCCATTAAAAATATGTCATAATTACACCCAAAGACTGGAAGAAACCTATCAAATGTTTCTACCTTTCTGAAGACCACAGATAAACAATTTTCTGACTAGTGATGAAAGTTATGATAATATTAATTATGGTCCAACTGATAACTATGAGACAACAACACTAGCAACAGTAACGATAAACGTGTTCAGTTTTGTTTATTTGTTAACAGATGACCAGTCAACAACTTCAAAGACGAAAACATAAAATGACCTACTGTTTACCCAGCCGATGTACTCACTGTGAAGATCTGAAACATGCATTTGTGACAATGGATTCAGCAGAAATCACTGCTCAGTTGGAAAGTGCAGAAGATGATTTAAGAGTAAAACTGCTTGCTGAAAAAATGATACTGGATACCGGTCGTTGGAAATGGGGTGCTTCATACAGTTTTAACTTGTGTTTCACCAATGTTCATACAAATCTTGAACTGTCACTAAACCTGACTGCCATTTTCCATCAGAGAAACCTGTTAATTAAATAAGAAAAGTTTGTTTTATGCCCTAGAAGTATTAACATTTTTATTTTTTGAAGCACCCTTGTAAACTGAACACACTATGTGCAAACAATAAAGGAGACTGCTGTAAAACTGGTAGAGAAATTAAATATAAAAAAATTTAGTTTTTCATTTTTTTTGTAAATATTTACTTAAAGAACACATGGCTACATGTTTATAACAAAACATAGATATTCTGAAAATCAAAAGTTTGTGTGGGCAATTTTTTGAATGCATATTGGGTGACAGGCTATTGTGGGTTACTTTTCAAAAGTTTGGGTGACATTTGAAAACCGAACAAAATCTGGTTTCTGAAACAAAGCTGTCGCTGATGATTTCAGATAAAGGGTTGCAGACCTGCAGTGTAATTAAACTCAGTAACTTTTATTTTCAGTTTTTAAGATTAGTTTTTTTCTCTGTTTTCTTTCTTTTTGAGTTTTTTCTTTATCGTACAACTCTCAGATATCTACTTGTGTTAGACTACGTGTAAAATCACATAATAAGTATTATTTTTTTTTCATAGCATGGACAGTTAAATAGAATGACAAAGGTGTCCTGAAAGAGGCCAGTGTGCAAAGGACTCACGTTAGAGGAAAGCAATCTTCTTTCTTTGGGCAGGTTATGTGAAGAAGACAGCTAGAATATATCCTCCCATCAGGAAAGATTGAAGGGGAAAAAACAGAGAGAATGACAAAGAGAGAAGATACTTGACACTTTCCTTCTTCTTCTCTGTTCACCCTCAGACGTCAACTTGAATAGGTTCAAAGAAAGCAGTTGTCAGTTTGAGGTTGCTGACATCTCTGCAGAGTTTGTCTAGGAATGGTACTGGTGATGGCCATATGCGCTTTCTCTGTTCCTCATATGTTGGGCACCTTTGAAGTAGATACTCAGCAATCATTATATCAGTGCCACAGTTACACTCATCAGTAGTTCCTTTCTTTAACTTGTTGAATAGATGGTATCCAAATCTGTTGTAGCTGGTGCGAAGTCTGAAGATTACTATTTCTTCACTTCTGCTGAGCTGGTAGTACGCATCATTTTTATTGTGGCCTGGATAATCTGCTTCCTACTTGCTCCTGTATCTGCGCTTGATAAAACTCTTGGTGATCTGACATCATGGCAAAAGACAAAGAGCTCAACAACAAAACTGATAAACTGTGCTGGAATCAGAAAGTTGTGGAGAGACATGATCACTTATGCCACTAGACATGGGGCTCTAAGAAGAAAAATTGATATTATTCTTCTTCGATTACATTGTGAAAGCAGATTAACTTGAAGTTAATCCTTCTTGACATTTCTGAGATTTATCAATAGCTTTTATTTATTTTATTTTTTTTAACCAAAAAAAAATCAATTCATGACTGAAGTATGAATGTATTACGCGTGTAACGTAATGATTAGGATAGACCACAGAATTATGTATTGGAGATAAACAATGTTGACGAATTCTATTATTAGAAGATTAATTTTATAAATGTGATGTGTATGAGGAAAAAAATAAGGTTGCTGTAATACCTTCACAATACCTTGAGTGAAGCAATATTTATCAATAAACATTTGATTAACTCTTAAAGGATGAGGTTGTCCCTTGTTCACCACAAGGAATTTTCTGTTGCTTTGAGTTTTCATATAGGGTTAAAGTTTAAGGTTCAGTTCTTTCCAAGATTTTTAAAAGTATATTCTAATTTTATACATATTTGTCAAGGAAATTGTTGTTGTTGTTTGACCATGTCTGCAGAATAAGAGAAGATTGGCTTCCATGACAAATATCGGAAACTAAGAACCAGGGATCCAGACCTCCTGGACGACCCAGAGTTGGCTGGGAAGAAAACATTAGACAATCTCTGAAGGACTGAGGATTGGATTGAAGCCAGCCCAGAAGGAAGACAGATGATGGGATAGTATAGCACTCTCTCTGGCAAACCTCTACACACCATGTACACCCCAGGGTAGAGGAGGAAAGACTAAGTAAGTAAGTTTAATATGGGCAGCTGAGCTAGTTGCTCTTTCGCAGCCAATGTCAAGTTGAAGGAATCAGAGTGAGGATTAATAAATACAAAACTTGGACAAAACAAAACAAACAATTAGAACAAATATACCAGCCCCAATAACTGACCTTGCATTATGAGGGCCTGGGATAATCATCCTTGAAGAGTTAATATTTTTGTGATAGACTGTGTTTGCTTGATGAGAGTGAGTCTGTAATGTTAGGCATTACAGGCTCTAGGGATTCAGTCACCCTGAGCCAACAAGGGTTCAGTTCCCACCCCCAACTATTTACTTGTATCTACTTGCTGCCCACGGCCCTATATTTATATTTATTTATAGACATGAGTAGGGAAAATATATCATTAAAAAATGTTGTTATCTGTTGCTCCATTGCATGTTTTTCATAATGAAGAAAAAAGAACAGCAATACAAAATTCACATCTATATAAAATCAAGTAAAAAATAACAAAGAACAACAATAGAGAATGACAAAGGGAGAAGATACTTGATTGAATCACTGTGTTTAATTGTATTTGGTGCCCATAGCCTCCCTTGATGTTGGGTTAAACATCATCATCAGTCTAACTGTCTTCAAATACGTCAGATGGTCGAGACTTGTTTTACCAGCTGAAACATCGTAGCATCTAGAGGGATCATGACAAATACTAAACTTCATATATTCAGTCAAACCATTAAGACAGATCATTAAGAAAACCATTTGATAGCATTACAGGGCAATCAATGTTCTTGGATCCCCAGGGTAAAAGACAGAGGGAGACCAGCAAACACATGAAGAGAACCGGAGACAGACAGGAAAGGGATAGAACACATAGAAAGACCTTCAACAGATGGCACTAGACAAGAAGGTGTGGCATGTTTTCATTAAGGACCGGTGAACGAACGAACGAACGAACTTTATTTTCAAAGGGTTTAGAATTGGGCACGCTGGCCCGTCTAACATTCTGCCCTTCCTTTCTCTCATCTTCCATACTGAATCCATTTATTCTCACACGTATCCTAAATATTACTTAAATAATAAAATAACAAAGAAAGTACAATAAAATAAAATCCCAACATTGTAACAGTACAATAACAGTTACACAGATTTACAGATGCGCAAAAGGATTGATGACGATGGTGAAGAACTACAAACGATACCAAACACTTAAAGAACCAAGATGTAAAGAGAGATCGCAACACAATGGCAGAAGAAAGAAATTAAAATCTTCAAGACAGACCCAACAAAAGATGCTGACGAAAAAGAAAATGTAGGCGGAGGTGAACACACTGAACTGAAAGTATAGATCTGGAATGTGTCATAGCATTGGGCTATGTGAAGAAAATAATAGTTCATGACTACCATATTGGTTACTCTCACCTCATAACAGTTTTCTAGCTATTTTCACAACTGTTGCATTAATTACCATGAATCTCAGACATTTCTGAAGTGTATAGTCAATAACAAATTAATTTTTTCAAAAGTAATAGGATGAAGAGAATTGAAATTACTAACAACAAAACTCACTCAATAATTCTCCCCCCTCCCAACAGAAAGGGTTTAATATTTTAACGAAATACATAATGTTACTTTATATGTATTACAGAAATAAACTTCAAATAAATATATATTATAATAATTATTTTATTAATACTTAACCCACTTACATTTTGACAAGGGAGTCATAGATCTGTACCTCACAAGGAATCAAGGTGCGGCAGACTTGGTCAATAAAGGTGTTACCCGGTGCATAAGTCCACTATGCTTAATGGAAAAGTTTGAAAGATACTTATCTTTAAATTTGATATCTTCTTCTTCTTCTTCATTTACCCTCAGATGTCAACTTGAATAAGTTCAAAGAAAGCAGTGGTCAGCCTGAGGCTGTAGATATCTCCGTAGATTTTCTCCAGGAATGGTACTGGTGATGGCCATATGCGTTTTCTCTGTTCCTCATATGTTGGGCACCTTTGAAGCAGATGTTCGGCAGTCATTTTATCGGTGCCACAGTCACACTCATCAGTAGTTCCTATCTTTAATTTGTTGAATAGATGGTATCTCAATCTGTTATGACCTGTGCGAAGTCTGAAGATTACCACTTGTTCACTTCTGCTGAGCTGATAATACGGATCATTTTTTGTGTGGCCTGGATGCTCTTCAAATTTGATATGGATAACATAATCATAATTTGAACAATAAAACGTATATTTTATATCATATACTTCATTTTTGTGTTAAAATAAAATTAAAAAAACATTACAAATACAATTTCATATTACTTTTAATAATGCTCATTATATCCATAATCGGCGTCTGTGGCCTAATGGATATAAACGCAGTTTCATAATCCAGATATACCAGGTTCGAACCTGCTGCAGGTGGTTAGGTAGCAGATCGCTTTGTGTGAATTTTTAACAATGGTATAAGCGCCGTACCATTCAGAAAGCAATGGCAAACTACTGAATGAAAAAATTGCCTAGAAAAATCAAAAACGGCCAATAAAAGCTGGGGTTGATTGCCACGTCCTGTAAAGGATAAGCAACTAACTTTTTATCCATACATGTATGGATACATACACACACGAATACATAACATGTTTAAAATAATATATTATAATTTTCATTATATATTGAGAGTAATAAGTTTAATATAATACTTTACTTTCATGTTACTAATTTAACATCTGCATAATAAATATTTTAAAATATGTATTAATATTATACTACTTACTTACTTAGTCGTTCCCCTTCTACCGTGAGGTGTAGAGGTTTGGAAGAGAGAGCGCCAGACCATTCTATCAGCTGTCTTCTTCCTGGCCTGGTTCCATTCTAGTCCTCGGTCCTTCAAAGATTGTCTAATGTTGTCCTCCCAGCGGACTCTGGGTCATCCTGGAGGTCTGGATCCCTGGCTCTTTGTTTCCCATGCTTGTCGTGGTAGCCGATCTTCTCCCATTCTGCAGACATGGCCAAACCATCTTAGTTGGGACTGTTCTATTTGGGTCTGCAGCGGATGGGATTTTAGGCCTTGACGGATCGTCTGGTTGCGGACCATGTCTCTTCTTGTTACTTCAACCACTTTCCTCAGATACCTCATTTCTGAGGTTTGGATCTGGCTTTTGTGGGTTGCAGTCATTGCCCACGACTCGCATCCATATGTCAAGACTGGGACATAGGTGGAGCGGTATACAGCCATCTTCGTTTTCTTACCAACCTCTTTCTTGCTGAGGAATCCACGATTTATGGCCTGAAAAAGTCTCCCAGCCGCTGCTTTTCGAGTGGCCAACTCTTCTTTGATGCCTCCCTTTCGGTCTATAATAGCTCTGAGATATTTAAAGTGGTCGACCTGCTCCAGGACCTGTTCTCCCAACTTAATCTGATGTTTTCTTTCTTCTCGTGATATCACCATGGATTTTGTTTTAGAGCTGCTTATGACCATCCCTCTCTTCTCCAACTCTTCCTTCCAGACTTGCAGGTTGGATTGGAGATGTGCCTCTGATTTAGCAATCAGGGCAACATCATCAGCAAATGCCAGCTCCGAAATATAGACCTGTCTCATCTTCCAGTACCCCACTGAATACTTTCTTGTTCTCTCCTTACATGCCTTGATGACATCGTCCATAAGGAGTATGAAGAGGTAAGGTGATAGGATATTATACATTTTGTAAAAGTAAACTATGATAAAATCATTGAAATCTATACAGTTTTAATGAGCTGTACAGTCATAGTAGCAATGGATAAAGTAAAGGAAGCCAAACCTTGAGAATCTCATATTACTTTTATTTCACTACTTCAAAGCCTAGCCAAGAGACTCATTCGAGGCATACACTTTCAGTTCAGTGATTGAACACAATCTGTGCTAACTGGATTCTAGCTTAACTCCTCAGTTCTGACTTGGAACTAACAGGAGATGGAAGAGAAGGATAAAGAACATCTGGAGGAGAGATACTATAATAGAAATAAAGGATGAATTACTTATGCGTATTGTTTGTTGAAGTTTTTTTGGGTTAAAGTTTCTACAGGTTGGGGTAACTGATTCTGCGTCCAACCTTCCTTAATTAATTTTTACGACATGCAAGGTAGGTTACAGTGTTACTATTCTTTGCTCCCTATAAGCACATGGCTTTGAAGCATGGAGAACAAGAAAATCAAGAAGTTACAGACTTTCATAAATGAGTGATTGCACAGGATAACAGGATTCAAATGGTATGACAAGGCCACTAATGTGGAATTGATGACAAGAACCGGACAAGCGCCATTGAGATGAAAAGAACACACATGCCACACCTCGGAGATGAAAATCCTGTACGAAAAATCCAAAACCCTGTACAAAGACCCGCAAAACCTGTACAAAGACTGAAAAAAACATATAAAAAGAGTTAATTGGTGTAAAAATATTTTCAATTATAGTGGGCTGCATTATAAATGAGGCACGGGGAATTTGCCTTTTAGAGCAGGTCTTCACTTATTTTAAAACCCAAACGATAAATGTCTGAGTTTATTTTACACTGTAAAAAGAATGTGATGGTGTCATCATTTTGTCTATTTCTGTGTTAATTATCACTAACAGACTGGGAAATCCTGTGTTCAATAGGACCTTATAAAAGAACTCTGAGACACAGTAATAAGGGGAATGGGTTAGAAAACCTGTACAGAAATTATGTAAAGGGTGTACACATCTGAAAACGCAAATACCTTGTACAGATTATGGGTAAACCATAGCATGTGGCATGTATGAAAGAAGATGCTGGAAATGGATTGGATATTGTTACCAGGCAGTCTTTGTTCTGAAGTCCCCAGGGTAGGAGATGTAGAAGTAGACCAAAGTGGAGATGTAGAAGTAGACCAAAGTGGAGATGTATAAGTAGACCAAAGTGGAGATGTAGAAGTAGACCAAAGTGGAGATGTAGAAGTAGACCAAAGTGGAGATGTAGAAGTAGACCAAAGTGGAGATGTAGAAGTAGACCAAAGTGGAGATGTAGAAGTAGACCAAAGTGGAGATGTAGAAGTAGACCAAAGTACACATGGAGAAGAAATCTGGAGACAGAAAAGAAAATGATGAGGTTTGGTTTGAAGGACTATCTTCATTGCACACGGACAACTCCATCAGTGCTCCGATCTCTTACCTTAAATCACACAAGGAGGATCTCAGCACAGTGCATGAATTCTGTAGCACTGGCAAGAATTCCAATGTATGTATATAGGAATCACACATTCTGTAAATATTTTTATGGTGGGCTGGTTTCTAATTTCTAAATTTTGGCAGGGGAGCGGGCTTATGGCCTACTCTATATAATGTCTTCACTTCGTATAAAGCATGTAGTCTTGGTTGACAATCCACCTAAGAGAAGGACAACTTCACACAAACCCAGGTAGGAAAGACTCGTTAGTCCAGAAAGATAGCTCTCATAGGAGAGACAGCTCTGATGTAAAACAACTGCTGCCTTGTAGGAAGGTCACCGAAAACCGGAGGCTAGGGAAGCAGTCCCGAACAAATGCATGCTGAAGACGGATGCACTGGGCCGCAAGGCGCACAACATAGTGCAACGCAAACCGCCATGAGATGACAGACACAGATATGACTCAGCGAGATAGTGCTCGACCCAAGGAGTCCCGCCAGGTGGAAAGAGTGCCGGACTCCCTGCCTCGAAGGGGTCCACCCAAGGCTACTGGTGGTCACTTATCTCTGCATCGTGCAGCCAGGTCGCAGAATATTAGAGAAAATGAGACTGGCCGAAACACCCAGGAAAGAACACTAAATATACTCCAATGGAATGCAGAAGGTGTCCTAAGGAAGAAACTACCACTCACAAAAAAACTACATGATGAGCAAATTGATATAGCCTGCATACAGGAAACACACCTAAACACAAACCACAGATTTTCTGTAAGAGGATATGAAGCCCTCCGCTTGATAGAGAGGGACACAAGGGAGGAGTACTCATGTTAATCAGAAATTCCTTGCCTAGCAGAGAACTTTCTGTTGCTACAAACGGTCAGGCGGAAATTATAGGAGCTGATATCACGATAGATGATCAGACCGTTAGAGTATACAACCTATATGCCCCCCCAGATAAAGATCTTTCGTTAGCCACAATGGAGATTAGGCGCACCAACTACCTAGTTGTTGGTGATTTCAACAGCCATTCAGAAAGGTGGGGTTACACAAAGGCTGATACCCGTGGCATTGAGGTAGAGGACTGGGAGATTGACTCAAATCTACAACTCATCAATAGAGCAGATGATACACCCAGCTTCTACTCAAGAAGATGGCAATCGACCTCGACACCCGACCTTGCCTTCTCAACAGGAGACATCAACCATAAGATCGAACGCATTGTGCTCAACCAATTGGCGGGCAGTGACCACAAACCGATCAAATTAATGATCAATATGGAACATACACTCCACCTCCATAAACCATTACCCCGCTGGAACTACAAAAAGGCCAACTGGAACAAGTTCTCAGCACTGACTGATGAATACTGTGGTTCCATAAACACCCAAAACAAAAGAATTGGAGAAATAGTTGACGGATTTAACAAAGCAGTTCTGAAAGCTGCCCTGGAATCAATACCAAGAGCGGCGAGGAAAGATTATAAGCCGTACTGGACAGAAGAACTCAATGAACTGGAAGAACAGGTAACAGAGGCCAGAGATGTAGCAGAACAGGTCAAAACAGTTGAGGCAAACATCGCCTACAAAGCTATCTCTGCAAAATACAGGAAAATGTTAAACTGTTCAGCCAAAAATAGTTGGATCAAAACAACAGAAAGTCTTAACCTCGACAAAGATGGAAGAAAATTATGGAGGCTCGCCAAAGTCTTAAATGATGAGGAATGCAAAAATAAGGAAATAGCCCTACAACAAAATGAAAAAATACTCACAAAGAAAGAGGCAGCTAATGTTTTTGCTCAAAAATTCTCACTTGAGAGCCAGATAAATGTTCCACTGGACAGAAAACAGGAAATTTCCGAAGAGCAAGAAATTTACCAAAATATACCAACTGTTCCAGAAGAGCATATGACAACAAACCTCACCATGAGAGAGCTAGAGGCAGCCATCGTATCCCTTAAGCAAAGAAAGTCACCTGGAAAAGACAGGGTAACAAATGACATGCTTAAAGAGCTAGGGCCTAAGGCCAAGAAAGTACTCCTCAAGATTATGAACTATAGCTGGAAGCGTGGAATAGTACCACAAGCCTGGAAAGAAGCAGTACTAGTTCCAATCCCCAAAAAGGACAAAGACCGAATGGACCCCAACAGCTACAGACCCATCAGCCTTCTAAGCTGCACGGGAAAGCTTATGGAGAGAATGATCAATACCAGATTAAGCTGGCACCTCGAAGAAAAACAAATTTTACTGCACCAACAGGCAGGCTTCAGTCAACATAGGTCTACAGAGGACCAAGTCACCTACATTGCACAGGAAATCGAAGATGCTTTCCAAGAAAGAAAGCACACTTTAGCAGTCTGGGTAGATATGGAGAAAGCATTTGATAAAGTTTGGAAAGATGAGCTAAGAGTTAAAATGCTTAAATATGGAGTCTGTGGAAGAATGTATAACTGGATCAGCAACTATCTAACAAACAGAACAGCTAGAGTGCAGGTGCACGGGCAGTTAAGCAAAAAGACTACAATGGAACATGGAGTTCCACAGGGTGGGGTCCTTTCCCCAACACTCTTCCTCATATATATAAATGATATAACAGAAAACATCCACAAGAATGTCCACAACTCCCTCTACGCTGATGACCTGGCCATGTGGACTTCAGAACAATACATCTCCACAGCAAGAGTGCGCATGCAGGATTCACTGCTAGCCCTTGAAAGTTGGTCCAAAAAGTGGTTGCTCAAAATAAATGAACAAAAAACTACACACACTATTTTTACCTTGTCAAATAAACCACAGCAAGCAAAGCTGCAATTAAATGGACAGGCAGTACGAGAAGATGAAACACCAACATACTTAGGAATCACACTAGACCGCCGAATGACATGGAAATCACAGATTAACAAAATACAGCTAAGGGCAAAACTTTGCATGGCCATCATGAAAAAGTTAGCAGGTACCACATGGGGTGCTGATGAGAATGTCCTCAAAAAGCTGTACACAGGCAGAGTCAGACCTGCTATGGAATATGGCATCACAGCTTGGTCGACGGCAGCAAAGTCAAATTTTGACAGAGTAAACAGACTCCAAAACCAAGCAGCACGTATTATAACAGGGGCCCTAAAGTCTACACAAATCAACCATATGGAAAACATCACAGGGCTACAGTCAATGGAGGATAGACGTGACAGCAGAGTCTTAAAACAAGCTGAAAAATTTAAGAGGCTCGAAGGACACCCCATGTACCAAAGAATGAATAGGCTAGGAAGAGGCAGGCTCAAGCGAACTAACTTTGTCGCCCAAGCAAAAGAAAAAATTAACAATAATACCATACTAGCTAGCTCAGTTGCAAAGAAAATCCCAACAAGCTCAACTATCCCACTGTGGAAAATAAGATGCTTTCCTAAGTTAAAATCTGATATTCCAGGCATTGAAGGTAAGGGAACACAGACAGAAACACAAAGAAAGTGTATAGCAACCAAGTATATTGACCAAACATTTCCAGCGAAGCTTTGGACACATGCATATACTGATGGTTCGGCAACAAATGCAGTTGAAAATGGGGGTGCCGGCATCCTCATAAAATTAAAGAATAGAATTCACTCTATGGCAATTGCCACTGGAAAATACTGCAACAACTTCTGTGCTGAAGCAGAAGCCCTGAAACAGGCAGCTGAAACTCTTATTGAATGCAAAGCACAGGCAGGAAAACTGATAGTAATCTTTTCAGCTGCCCTCTCAATAATATCAGCGCTGAAGAGCCACCAAACTAAAGGATTGAAAGATCTGATAATCTCCCTTGAAAGACTGGCCGAATGCTTCAAGAAGTGCACTATCCAGTGGATACCAGCCCATTGCAACATACCAGGAAATGAAGAGGCAGATAGACTTGCTAAAGAAGGAGGTGCCTTACAGCAAAATGATATAGAGACAACTTACGCAACGGCAAAGACCACTATAAAGGCTACATTCAAGTCCAAATGGGAAAGAGAGCACCCGGGACATTTGAAAAATGACGCATATCATCAACTATCCAGAAAAGAACAGGTCATCATTTTTCGACTACGCACTGGACACAACAGATTGAGATACCATCTGTACCACAAATACAAAATTGGTGCAACAGATCTCTGCACCTGCGGTACCAGCCCGATGACAGTCGAACACCTGCTGCAGTACTGCCCAACCTACAGTAATGAACGGGGTAGCATATGGCAACAACCCACTTCTGTCAACGAAAAACTGTTTGGAGATGTCGGGAACCTTGAGTTGACTGCTGCCTTTATTAGAGTCATAAATGTGGAGGTCTGAGGGCGAACGAGGAAGAAGAAGAAGATATGATGTCCAACTGCCGTGGGATTTTTAAAATGCACAACTTGCACCCAGGACCTCCTATTTTGTTTTGTCCTTATCCGAGAAAGCTAGGTATCGAATCTCACTACCCAAGAGACAAGCGGGGAGTATGATATTAGGACCACTGGTTCTGAAAAAAATTTCCATAAATTATATTCCATCTACCGGGAATCAAACCCGATACTTTTAGAATTCAGGGCGGACGCCATACCTCTTAGCCACTCTGACCAATGAGGAGGAAGGTATGGAAAGACCTTGAGCTGATGTCATGTGACAAGAGGACTTGACATGCATTTGTTGAAAGCCTATGCTCCTTGGGGAGCTGAAGGAAACTGATTGATTGAAGACTATCTGCATGGAGACAGTGAAGGAATGAAGAGATGAATGGAAGTGTGTTACGACTGTTGCTGTGCAACATGCGCCGTCTATGTAATTATTCAGGGTGTCCATAAAGTCTTTGTACAACTTTAAACTTTTAATAACTTTGGAATTTTCACACGATAGAACTCACTATAAACTGCATATAAAAGCTTAATTTGTGCATTGTTTTAATGTTAGTTTTATCAGTTGTGAGTTGTTCTTTTTAGATTCTATAACTGATTGAAAATGGCAACAGTACAAGAAAAGATCAACTGTGTGTTGGAAAATTGGACTCAATGATATGTCGTGAAAGATGGCAGTTATGTTGAAGTCTAAAAATGTGAACTGTCTTGTGTTACAACTTGATAATACAGTAAAAGTTTTAAAAAATCTGGATACCAGAAATCTACCACTCGAGAATATGGACTTTTTGTGAAAACTCCAACTTTTTAAAATTTCCAGGCTTTTGTAAGTGTTCCATCCACAGGCAGTGCAGCAGATGCAACAGAAGTCGCGAAACTGAATGAATAAATATACTCATTTTGATAAATGAAACATTCTGTATTTGTTAATGAATAAAACAACAAAATTTGTCTGTTCATCTCTTCTTTATTCTTCCTTAAATATGAATTTTAAAAGAACTGCCGAGAATCCTGAAAATCCGGACCGACCAAATCCCCAAGCAGGCCGGATTTTCAGACTTTTACTGTATATGTTTTTAAATGCCATCCACAACGTGCTTCTATCATGTGTACATCCAAAGTTTTTAAAGTTGTACAAGAACTTTATGGACACCTTGTATAAAACATTGATTATTTTATTGTTGTTTATGCATTTTTAAGAAGCCTGAATTGTTATAACACAACATATGAATATCTGCATGCTGCTTATATATTTTATTTTTAATGTATACTGTACTATATTGTATATACATGTGATTCAATATTTCTGCTTGCCAACATTCACAAGGTATTATGAAGGCGAAAATGATGTAATTTTTTATTTAATATGCTACATGTTTTTGTGTAACTGCTGAGCTTGTCAACTAAAAATAATAATGCTATAAAATCTTAACAGAAGTTGCTATGTTTTTAAAAAAAATACTTGTCATGTTCTGTAAATGTTTCCTGACCTCTTGGTCTCATAATCACAATATTCATCATCAACTGCCATCTCCATATCAAAGGTCAGCTACAATGGATCTCCAACGTCTTCTGTCTCTTGTCTTGATGGTGCACTCTGACAGACTCTTTCCTGTCCATCTCTTGATGTTATCTTACCAAGTACAGCGCTGAGATCATCTTGCTCATTTGCCTTCAAATCTGCCTTCTATTATGGTCTTCAGTGTCCGGTGTTATGTCTTTTTACATGGTCAAAATATTTTAGCTAACTTCTTCATTAATTCTCTTTTCATTCCACGGTTTTCTAGGACCTCTTTATTTGTGTTTTTTCTCTTCCCATGAGACACGCCCCACTCTTCTATATATCATAAGCATTCATTGGCAATCATGCCTCGTGGCGTCTTGTAAGGCAACAACAAACTGTCTCCACCTTGTTCAGTCTACAGCCATCCTTCGAGTGGTGCCCCAGCTCTGGTTCATGTTCAGCATCTCTACCTACACAGTTCTCCGCCAGATGGCTTTTGGCCATCCTTGCTTTCACTTTCCTTCTGGAGTCCATAGCATGTCAGTTCTGGTGATGTTGTCAGGGTCTCTTCTGAGGATGTGGCCAACACAATTTCATCGTCTACCCGCTGTGATGGTGCGCCTGTCTTCTTGGTGGCTGTGATGTAGCAGTTCTTAGTTAGTGATGGTGTTGAACCAGAAAATTCAAAGAACTTTCCTTATGCAGGCTGTATGGAACAAGGACAATTTGGACATTTCCTTTTCTGTTACTCTCCAGTATTCTGCACCGTACAGAAGTACATAAATTACGCAGCTCTTCTATATTTTTAATTTAGTGTTTGTACTGTACTAGGAGAGCAGATGGCACAGGACAGAAAGACTTGGCATGTGTTTGTTGAAGGCCTATGCTCCTTGGGGAGCTAAAAGTTGATTGCTTGACTGTATATGGAGGATTTCCAGATGTTGTTTAGGTTGGTGAAGGCTATTCTGGCTTCAAGTGATGTCTTTGTTTATTCTGCCATCTGGTGTTACTATGCTTCCTAAGTATGTAAATGTGTTTGTATGATCTAGCTCTTGGTGCCTTATTTTTATAGGTGCAGGATTTCTTACATTTAGTGTCATGACTTCTGTCATCTTGAGATTAATGTTTAGTCCCACCTCTTGGCTATGATAATTCAGTCTGTCTGTTTTTTCTTGGATGTGTTGATGTGACTGTGTGAATAGTGCAGTGTCTTCTGCCTATTCTAGATCTTTCAAAGTAGAGAATGTTGTTCATCTTATTCCTCTAGGAGCATCTGATCTTGTCTGGCACATCTATGACAGTTAAAAGCAGAGTGGTTGATAAGGCATATATATGACAGTTAAAAGCAGAGTGGTTGATAAGGCACATCCCTGTTATACTCCTGTTTTCCTCTTTATCTCATACCCAGGAGATTCCAGAACAGTGATTTAAAGAATTGGTAAAGCTCTCTTTAATCGTCATCTGCATTGGATATTGTCTGGTCCAGTTCAACAGATCCATATTTGATAACATCTGGCCATTTTAAATGGAGGATAAAAACTGAGGCAATAGAGAAGTAGCTTTATTTAGTTCCCTGGGATAACAATCGAGGCAATAGAGAAGTAGCTTTATTTAGTTTCCTGGGATAACAATCGAGGCAATACAGAAGTAGCTCTATTTAGTTCCCTGGGATAATAATTGAGGCAATACAGAAGTAGCTCTATTTAGTTCCCTGGGATAACAATTGAGGCAATACAGAAGTAGCTCTGTTTAGTTCCCTGGGATAACAATTGAGGCAATACAGAAGTAGCTCTATTTAGTTCCCTGGGATAACAATTGAGGCAATACAGAAGTTGCTCTGTTTAGTTCCCTGGGATAACAATTGAGGCAATACAGAAGTAGCTCTATTTAGTTCCCTGAGATAGCAATTGAGGCAATACAGAAGTAGCTCTATTTAGTTCCCTGGGATAACAATTGAGGCAATACAGAAGTAGCTCTATTTAGTTCCCTGGGATAACAATTGAGGCAATACAGAAGTAGCTCTATTTAGTTCCCTGGGATAACAATTGAGGCAATACAGAAGTAGCTCTGTTTAGTTCCCTGGGATAACAATTGAGGCAATACAGAAGTTGCTCTGTTTAGTTCCCTGGGATAACAATTGAGGCAATACAGAAGTTGCTCTGTTTAGTTCCCTGGGATAACAATTGAGGCAATACAGAAGTAGCTCTATTTAGTTCCCTGGGATAACAATTGAGGCAATACAGAAGTAGCTCTGTTTAGTTCCCTGGGATAACAATTGAGGCAATACAGAAGTTGCTCTGTTTAGTTCCCTGGGATAACAATTGAGGCAATACAGAAGTAGCTCTATTTAGTTCCCTGGGATAACAATTGAGGTTATACAGAAGTTGCTCTGTTTAGTTCCCTGGGATAACAATTGAGGCAATACAGAAGTTGCTCTGTTTAGTTCCCTGGGATAACAATTGAGGCAATACAGAAGTAGCTCTATTTAGTTCCCTGGGATAACAATTGAGGCAATACAGAAGTAGCTCTATTTAGTTCCCTGGGATAACAATTGAGGCAATACAGAAGTAGCTCTATTTAGTTCCCTGGGATAACAATTGAGGCAATACAGAAGTTGCTCTGTTTAGTTCCCTGGGATAACAATTGAGGCAATACAGAAGTTGCTCTGTTTAGTTCCCTGGGATAACAATTGAGGCAATACAGAAGTAGCTCTATTTAGTTCCCTGGGATAACAATTGAGGCAATACAGAAGTAGCTCTATTTAGTTCCCTGGGATAACAATTGAGGCAATACAGAAGTAGCTCTATTTAGTTCCCTGGGATAACAATTGAGGCAATACAGAAGTTGCTCTGTTTAATTCCCTGGGATAACAATTGAGGCAATACAGAAGTTGCTCTGTTTAGTTCCCTGGGATAACAATTGAGGCAATACAGAAGTTGCTCTGTTTAGTTCCCTGGAGTCTCTGAAGAGACAATGACAGAACGGGACCACAGCATCCCCATCCTGGTTACAAAAAAGAGGATGTGCTTAGTTCTGGCAATCTCATTATGTCAAACAAATTGCTACAAAAACTACCAGAACATGAATGCCTTGATCCAGGCTTCCTGTAAAGGAACTAGTTGCCAGAAGTGCTTCCATGCTCCATGATGAGCAAAACGGAAAAAAGAATACAGAAATATTGTTACACTAGCAATAACCCGTCAAAATTGACAGGTTTTTAATTATAGTGTGTTGTTTCTGTTACATGTATTACAGACGGTACTATCAGTATCACTACTGTGATCATTTCATTGCAGGCGACCGTCATTAGATATTTGTAGTGAAAATTATATGGATGTATTAAATATGAAGACATGGAGTAACCTTCCTAAATGACACGTGGAGCAGTGATAATGATCTAATGGACCGTTTCCAATAGCAAAAAGTAGAAATGGCATGTTGTAAGTAATTGCTAAAGGCTCGTTTAGTAAATGAATATTTTTTGGTTTTTATCATGCATTAAAAAATTTGTAAGGGTAGAAATGGAAATATGTCAGCTTAACAATGTGACAATGCAATAATAACATGGGACATTGCAGGAAAACCTTGAAATAAGAAATGGATATATATCAGTTTACCTACAGGACAACACAATATTGACATGGGACATTGTAGGAAAACCTTAAAATGAGAAACAAGGATATATATCAGTTTAAAAACGGGACAACACAATAATGACATAAGATGTTTCAAGAAAATCTTGAAGTAAGAAACATAAAAATAAGTCACTCTAACAATGTGACACCATAATAACAGAGAATTTCAGGAAAACCTTTCCGTAATAAACAAGAGAGACAAACACATCTACAATGTTACAGGAGCTAATGACACAAGACTCAGAAACAAGAAAAGAAAAAAACAACCTAAGGCACTCAATGAGAAATTGTCAGTATTTGTATTGTGCAAAAGTTCCTTCAGCTAAATGTAAAAATATATATCAAAATAAGAATACAAACAGCTCGAAGAACTTCTATGCAGAAATATAGTGAAATCTACAGAAATCAAGTCCAACATTACAATAAGAATCTTCAACTCAAGTGTCAAGTCAGTCCTATTGTATGACTCTGAAACATGAAGAACAGCAAAAATAACACACAACAAGCTACAAACTTTCATCAATGCCTGCTTGCATAGAACAGAAGTGATATAAGATGACTGATGACAATGGTCACTAATGTGGAAATGATGACAAGATCATTAATGGGGAACTGATGACAAGATCACTAATGGGGAACTGTTGACAAGATCACTAATGTGGAACTGTTGACAAGATCAATAATGTGGACCTGTTGACAAGATCAATAATGTGGACCTGTTGACAAGATCACTAATGTGGAACTGATGACAAGATCACTAATGTGGAACTGTTGACAAGATCACTAATGTGAAACTGATGACAAGATCACTAATGTGGAACAGATGACAAGATCACTAATGTGGAGCTGATGACAAGATCACTAATGTAGAACTGATGACAATATCACTAATGTGGAACTGTTGACAAGATCACTAAGGTGGAACTGATGACAAGATCACTAATGTAGAACTGATGACAAGATCACTAATGTAGAACTGTTGACAAGATCACTAATGTAGAACTGATGTCAAGATCACTAATGTGGAACTGTTGACAAGATCACTAATGTAGAACTGTTGACAAGATCACTAATGTAGAACTGATGACAAGATCACTAATGTAGAACTGTTGACAAGATCACTAATGTAGAACTGTTGACAAGATCACTAATGTAGAACTGTTGACAAGATCACTAATGTAGAACTGTTGACAAGATCACTAATGTAGAACTGTTGACAAGATCACTAATGTAGAACTGTTGACAAGATCACTAATGTAGAACTGATAACAAGATCACGAATGTAGAACTGTTGACAAGATCACTAATGTAGAACTGTTGACAAGATCACTAATGTAGAACTGTTGACAAGATCACTAATGTAGAACTGTTGACAAGATCACTAATGTAGAACTGTTGACAAGATCACTAATGTAGAACTGTTGACAAGATCACTAATGTAGAACTGATAACAAGATCACGAATGTAGAACTGTTGACAAGATCACTAATGTAGAACTGTTGACAAGATCACTAATGTAGAACTGTTGACAAGATCACTAATGTAGAACTGTTGACAAGATCACTAATGTAGAACTGATAACAAGATCACGAATGTAGAACTGTTGACAAGATCACTAATGTAGAACTCTTGACAAGATCACTAATATAGAACTGTTGACAAGATCACTAATGTAGAACTGTTGACAAGATCACGAATGTAGAACTGATAACAAGATCACTAACATGGAACTGATGACAAGAACCAGACAAGTGCCAGTGGAACAAGAGATGAGAAGATGATACTGGAGATGGATAGGACACACACTGAGGCTGCCTACTGATAAAATGACCAGGCAGTCCTTGTTCTGGAATCCTCTGGGTAACAGAGGTAGAGGGAGAACTGGAGACAGACATGAAGGGGATGAAGAAGATATGGAAAGACCTTGAGCAGACGGCACGGGACAGGAAGACTTGGTAATAAGTTTGTTGAAGGCCTTTGGTCTTGGTGGCGCTCATGGATGGTGATGATGAATGTAGTAATGTCGTGAGATGACGTCTGTTTCACATCACCCATTCGAGAAACTCTACAAGATATGATACACCACGGTCATATTTACTGCTCACAATAATAGGATAAAACAGACCGATAACAGCCAATGAGAACGCTCCTTTTTCTGATATAAGGAAACTTTTTTATGCTTGACAGAGAGGCCTATTTTGTGTAAACGATAGGAAGGAGTTATTTAATTTCTTAAAGGCTAAAGATGTTTAAAAGGACAGATATAGAAAGTTAATTAGCGGGGATAGTACTTAAGAGATAAATGTAAAGACTTCCTCAAATAGTATGTTATTCTAAGAGAAAAATCGTTTTAATTGACATTATTACATCAGGGTAGTCCCCAATTTAGTTAGTTAAAGTCTGCATAGATTTAAATGCACTTTGCTAACTAAATAATTAATAGATAGAAAGATAGATATAAAGTCACAGTATTATTATAACTTTAGATAATTAAAATCGGTCCACTATTAAGAAAGATATTAAATATTAAAAATTATACACATTGTATGGGAAGGCAGGAAAACGTTTAAGTTTTAGATTCTTAACGCCGGTTTTGACCGAGTCTCCGATTGGGCGGGTAAGGTGCTATATAAGACCTTGAACTTGGCGGATTTACGCCATTACTATTTTCAAAACACGAGCTGACAGGAAAAGAGCGCAAAACGTATGCTGTCAAATACTTTTGCTGCTGTGTCTAGCAGCAGACCTAGATGTCCAATTTAAAGCCTGTATCAGCTTATGTGTGTTTGCCTGAGGGTTGTATTCCTGTATTGACCAAGAGTCATCAAGACTTTCACAATCTGAGAAACTCAGTGGATGCAGTAGTTCTCAATATACTCAGAGCGAGGCATTTAGATTGTTTCCCAGCCTGGAGATCCAGACAGTGATCCTGGTTACAGAGGACTCTACTTATGTTTTAGCAGATAAGTGGGCATAAAAGCTCCACTTGTCAGAATATCCAGCAACCTTATTATATAAAAATAAAATAAAAACACCAAACATTGGTAGTGATGACATTTGTAGGACTTTATTAAAAACTCAACCAACTACAGACCAGAGACATTGATACCTATCTATAAAATAACTAATTGATATGTGTAAAATAACTATATCATATATAACCATTTTGGAAATGAACCTACCATGTTTATTTATTTCATTTTTGTAAAAAAAATATTTGAATTCATTTTAATTTTCCTAGCCGAAAAGAGAAACGGTATAGGATCAATAAATTGTAAATACTTTCACTCAGACTTACTTAATTATTCTAATTGAGTTAATGTTCTGTTTGATAGTTATTACATATTCAATATGTCCCTAGACAATTAGCCACAAAAACAACTATATAACCATTATTCAAGGTGGGATCTGGAGAGGTAGCAGATAGATCTTCAGTAACCAACACTATCATCATACTTGAAGGTTTACATAGCTTGACCCCACCTTTGATGTCGATACACCCTTACTCTTTTCAGAGAAGGGGGTATTTCTTATAAGACCAGTCTCTTATCTGGCACTATCCTGGTATCATCTGATACACCTTTGTGTCCAGGATAGCTTACATTTTAATAACATCTGAACCTCTCACGACAAGTAAAATAGTAAATGTACTTACCTTAGCAGTGACAATCTTTCTCTCTCTTTCTTTCTGTCTCTGAATTCATTAACATGTTATTGCTTTTCAGAATCGACATCACTGCCCTCTGGTCAAACCCATAGGTGCTCAGTCTCCCTCAGTATATATCGAAGAGTGTGAATGCTAACTGTTCCTGTAGTTTGCTGGCTGTATACACGACAGATGCATTCTCTCATACATCCATCTCTACTAGCCTTACGTTTGATGCCAAATTTCCAACAGTCTTAACCTTGTGATTCATCTATCGCAGTGTCATTCTCTAATAGGTGATCATTAATTGTTCTCAGTATCTCTCCCTTATCAGGATCCAGTGTCCCCAATGTGGGTACTCTTGATGCTAGTCTGTCAGTTCTCTCATTACCGTGTACACCTGCATGACCAGAACACTATATCCACACCAGCTCCTGCAGATTGATCTGGTTAGTCTATTTATTCAGCTTCGAATCTGCATAAACATGTGTACACTGTAAATGAGTACACCAGATCAATCAGTTATGAAATGTGTACTTTTGCTCTCTGTAAAATGGATCAAACTATCACATATATTGTGTACATATTATCTCACATGACTGCAAGTGTTAATTATCAACCCACTCTATATTACTCAACTGGAATAAGTTAGACCTATCTTGGATCCAAATTACCAGGTGGACTAAATACGTCATAGTATTTAGAACATATTAAAGTTAAACATTAGGGCTAAGAAAACTGTTTAAGAACAGTGCTACAATAAGGCTCATATCCGTAAAAGTTTTCCAGTAGCAGCTGACAATGGTCCAAAATGGGGTTGGAGTGGCTAAGAGGTGTCAAATTCTAAGTGCCAGGTTCGATTCCCAGTAGAGGGAATATAATTTATGGAAATTTTTGTTCAGAACCAGTGGTCCTAATGATGTCATACTCCCTCTGGTCTCCTGGGTAGTGAGATCGGATGCCTAGCCTTCTCGGATAAGGGCGAAAAAATAGGAGGTCCGTGGGCAAGTTGCTCACGTCAAAAATCCCACGGCAGTTGGAAATCATAAAGAGTAGGCCATAAGGCCACTGCCCTGGCAAAATTAAAAATAGAAACCTACCCACCGCAAAAATATTTATAGAATGTGTGATTCCTATATGCACACATTGGGATTCTCGCCGTTGCTAGAGATTTTGTGCACTGTGCTGAGATCCTCATGTGATCTAAGGGAGGAGATTGGAGCACTGATGGAGTTGTCCGTGTGCAATGAAGATAGTCCTTAAATTACATAGCGCAGTCTACAACCCAGAAGCCGTGGGGATCTACTTTATAAGCACTGAGCTCTCAGAAGATCTACGTCTACAGAATCATGTCTGCTTTCAGATGTCAAAGTATTTTGAATTTGGAATAAGTGCAGTCTGTATGTCATTTTAAGAGGTGACAATTAAAATACAAATGATATTTTACCAAAGTTTAACATCACCAAAAAAAAAAAAAAAAAAAAAAAAGATTGTGCCCCTACCTCATGCAGTGTATAATTAAAATGAATTTGTGTAAGCTGGATCGTGAGTTTTCACTCTGAACACATAAAAAAAAAATACCTTAAATCCTTGAGACGCAGCGATTTTTTCAGCTAGAGGAGAGGGCTAGTCTAAAATGTCTCTTAACTTAGAAATTAGCTATTCCCCTCTCCTTTACCTAGAGATCTACCAAACCACCCCCTGTGATCTTTCAGTAGATTTGGATCTAGTTAATGCCAAACATTACTAAAGTTTAAAGTTAGACAAGGACTTTATAATCACCCTGCACAAGTGAGATGGCCAGATTAGAACAACAATAAAATGTTATTGTTGATCAGAATCTACATCAATGCACTCCAGTCAAGCCCATAGGGGCTTAGTCTCCCTCAGCAAATATCAAAGGGTATGAAAGCTAATTTGTTCCTGTTACTCTTGTTCACAATCGACATCATTACATTCTGAGCAAACCTATAGAGGCTCAGTCTCCCTCAGCAAACGTCGAAAGGTATGAATGCTAATTGTTCCAGTTGCACGCTGGTTGTATATACGCCGGATGCATTCTCTTATATGTTCATCCCTCCCAATCTTATGCCTAATCTCAGCAATCTCAGCCTTGATGATTCATTGATTGTTGTCATTCTCTAATAGGCGATCATTAAATGTCCTCAGTATCTCTCCCTTGTCCATATCAAATGTCCTCGTTATGGGTTCACTCAAAGCTAGTCTGTCATCTGTCTTAGCCGTGTACCCCTGCATGACCTGGTTAGTAAATCCATCCAAGTTCTTGAAGATTCTAAGCTTTTATGGGTGTTTTCTACTAATGCAGAAGCCATCCATTTTGGACCTTCTGAAGCATGGACTTGAGAGTCTGACACAATAACTGCCCTGGTTGATAGAGTTTGAGACAGCCATCTTAGGGGTGCAGTAGCTGACTCTATCTCCATACTCATGCTGGAGGTTGTTGTCGTATAAACTGTGATCTGTTCACTGGCGACCCTGCCCCTTACTCTTGCTGAGAAGACCCATCCTGATGTCTTGAAAGTTAGTGTGCAAAGGAAAACAGAAACATCAGAAACTGAAAGGTGAACTTTAATGTGTAAACTTAGAGAAACTTTAGAATAAAATCTGACTAGAGGCAAGATCAAAGGAAATAAAAAAAACAACTGAGGACAAAAGAGAACACACTAACAGTTTAACAATATGGCATGAGACAGAGTTATGGTAGGATAATGCATGATGAATGGTAATGATGAGATCAAAGTTACGTATCAGATATGAAAGATAATGGGTTCAGGTGAAGTTTCAAGGTAAAGGTAGTCCTCTAGTGGATACTGTTGAAAGGAGTGATGTGTTAGAGACTTTACTATACAAAGTATCAGCTTTATGGGGGAGGGGGGGGGGGGGGGGACCTGTTCCCTTCCTCACAGCCTATCCTAAAATCAAGAGCAGTTAGGTACCTATTGATAGCTGGGTAGACTGGAGTGTGACGCTGTCTGGTTTTAAAACTGGTAACTTTGCCTTGAGAAGGAACCATTCTGCCAGAGAGGGGTACAACAGGTCTTGTTCAGGGGAGTAAATTTTTAGGACAGACATGATCAATAAAACATATTAGCATAACAATAAAAGAGGCAGTGTTTGTACAATGATATAATATGTAACTCTATATACAGCATTACAACAGGAGGCAATTTGATCATCAGATGTCATTCCCCTGTCACTCACATAAGTGTTTCTACCCTTTGATCTCCTCGCTATGATTCCCAAACGTCAGCTGCTGTTGATTTCTCTGTCTGCGATGAAAATTGAACCCATTCCACCTTCACTGCACCTTCCAAATTCACACTTCGTTTTATCCATTCTGCCAACTTGAAGCAGCTGTCCAGTTTTAAAAAGTTTACACAAATACTCAGATGCACAAAACCTGATAATTTATTACTTTATTCGAAACAACATATGCATGTGAAAACAATCATCATAAACATAAATATATTTTATTACATAATCTGTATGTCAATCATAGAGCAGTAAAAATATATTACACAAGCAAAGACAGTATAATGACAAATAAAATAAGCTCATTACTGGACACTGTGTATAGGTCTATCATTGTTGTACTGCAGAGCAGAGATCTGAATTACTGATAGGAAACTGAAGGTACCATTGCTCAGTGAGATTCAATTTTCACTCATTTAGCTTCCCAACACTCTAAGGCCAGCCATTTAGCTTCCCAACACTCTAAGGCCAGCCATTTAGCTTACCAACACTCTAAGGCCAGCCATTTAGCTTTCCAACACTCTAAGGCCAGCCATTTAGCTTCCCAACACTCTAAGGCCAGCCATTTAGCTTCCCAACACTCTAAGGCCAGCCATTTAGCTTCCCAACACTCTAAGGCAGCCTTTCTCAACCTTTTTATCCTGGAGGAACCCTTGAAATAAATGTCAGGTCTCAGGGAACCCCTGCATAAAAATGATTATATTTATAGCTCATGGTAGCTTAGTGTGATCTGTAAGTACAGCTCATGGTAGCTTAGCGTGATCTGTAAGTACAGCTCATGGTAGCTTAGCGTGATCTGTAAGTACAGCTCATGGTAGCTTAGCGTGATCTGTAAGTTGTAAATATAATAATTCAATAAAAATTCTCAATGCTCTTTTGAGTAGAGAATGATTTATTTGGATTTATTTTGGCCGACTTATTAACCTACTTTTTTGTGTGTGGTTTCCCCCTCCCTACAAAGGACATCGACCCTAATGCACATCAGTAGACCTTAGATGAAACTTCAGTTTTCCCTTTTGTTAATGTTCTACATTTTTTTTTAAACCTTATCAAAGCAGGCCTAAAAGTCTTATCACAAATTTCTACTCTGCAAGATGCTAATGAAATTCTATTTGAGCAAGAGTGAACACTGTCCTATTGCACACTGCCATATGGGGCTGCTCGGTCACTGCCCACCACTGCGAACATTAACATTGCGCAGCAGAACGTTAACATTGCGCAGCAAGCAAAGTTACAAAAAAAACTACATTTATTATTTTTTTTCAATCACGATATCTCACGGAACCCCTAGCGACCTCCTGTAGAAACCCTGCTCTAAGGCAATGGTCGGCAACTAGGTTTAACCAATACCTAGTTTTAAAAACTTGGAGCTTACTTATTATATCGATGTGGGGGACCAAATACGCGGCAAGAGAGATGAATGCAGTCAGCGACCCATAGCTAGACTGCTTGTGTCAGGGTCAGCGAACCGGAGCTGACCAAGACCCTACTCCACCTCCAAGTGGTGGTCCTGGAAACAGGCTGCATCACTGCAGTCTGGCTGAGAGAGTAGGGATCGAAGTGGTAAAGCAAACACAGTCCCAAAAAATGCCGTGCTGAAGTCGGATGTGTCAGCCTAAAGGCGCAAATATTGCAGCTTCACTGTGAACGGACACAAAGCAACCAACATCCTTTTCAGGACGACCGAGGAAGAAGGAAAAAGAAGATATCGATGTGGAGAAAAAAACCAAACAAAAACAAACCAGGTTGCTTTAGTTACACATGAGACTAACTGGGTAAAACTGTCGACATCTAATTGTAATCCTACCTAGTCTAATGGCTAAACTGACACTTATTACTATAATATAATAATAGCCCCTTCAGTTATAACAGACTATGGGAATGCGCCCCTGAGTTGACAGCCCTCAGCTGCTTATTTTCCTGGTGTTCCTTTCAACATTTTCTCCTCTCTTCTGCTTGCCGTGTGAGCTGCTTTTTGCCCAATCTGAGGTGGCGCTGTAGATAGTATCGCCACTTGGTGCAGTTGGCAGCGTCATCCTCCCAGGTTACTGGATTTATGTTCAGTGCCCTCATGTCTCTCTTGCACACATCTTTGAATCTCAGCTGCGGTCGCCCAACTGTTCTTTAGCCATCTGCCAGTTGTCGGCAGAAGATATCTTTCGAGATGCGACCATCTTCCATGCTGCGGACATGGCCAAGCCAGCATAGTCTGTGCTGTCTATGCAGTGTATACATGCTTTGAAGGCCTGAGAGTTTGTCAATAATGGTAGACCCCAGATATGTGAAGTGGTGCCAGATCCTGGCTGTTTCTATTCTGCAAACTCAAAGAATTAGTAAAGCTAGCCATTCAATGTATATCAATGCACTGTAACCTACAAAAAATTCAGGTTTTTAAAACATCATGATGGTATTTCTACAACATAAAAATGGATCGTCCTGTGTTTCCTGTGTACCATTAATTTGTAACACTGATTCCATACCATTTTATTTTTTAATTTATATATTTTTTCCTTACCAGTTTTACAGTAGCTTCCTCGTTGATTGACATATACTTAACAGCCGAGTATGATTTGAATAATTTCAAAATAAATATAGTTTGACAATAGCAAAAATGTTTCTTCCATTCTCAAAATTTTAAATGGTTTGACAATAACAAAAATACTGATTGCACATACTGTATCTTAATTGTACAGCTGATAAAATATAATGATCAAGAACAAATTATTTACAACAAATATGAGACAGCTGTTATCATGAATATTTACAAACATAAGTTTTGTTAACAGATCTTTGAAGAAAAGTCATCTGAGTGTAACTGCTGATAGCAGTCTGAAGAATATTTGTTAACCTAACTCATGAATATTAAGCATAAGAATTCTCTTAGCCTCTGTCACATTATTATGTCCCACTTCTTTAATATTCCCCACTGGTTATTGTTTTGTTGAACAGAATCGACCTCACTGCACTCTGGGCAAACCCATAGGTGCTCAGTCTCCTTCAGTATATGTCAAAGAGTGTGAATGCTAACTGTTCCTGTAGCTCGCTGGTTGAATTCACGACGGATGCATCCTCTCTAAAGTGCATCTCTGCTAGCCTTGTGTTTGATGCCAAATTTCAACAGTCTTAACCTTGATGATTTATTTATTGCAGTGTCATTCTCTAACAGGCAATCATTAATTGTTCTCATTACCTCTTCCTTATCCATATCTAGTGTCCCCACCATGGGTGCTCTTGATGCTAGTCTGTAAGCTATCTTATTACCACATACCCTGCATGACCAGGACAGTAGACACACACCAGCTCCTGCAGACTCTAAGCTTCTATGAATTTCCCCATTGGTATTGTGGGTGAGTATGAATAAAGAATAAATAAAAAGCTATGGCCATTCACAACTCGAGGCATGTTCAGAAAAGAATTGAAGTGGTATGATAAGATGACTAATGTAGAACTGATGACAAGAACTAGACAAGTGCCAGTCTGGAACAAGAGATGAGAAGAGGACGCTTGAGATGGGTAGAACACAAACTGAGAAAACCTGCTGATAGTATTACCAGACGGTCCGTGTTCTGGAATCCCCTAGAGAGTTAGAGGAAGATCAAAGAAAACATGAAAAGAGAACAGGAAACATGCTTCAATGGGATGAAGAAAACATGGAAAGACCTTGGGCTGATCACTGATGACATGAAGAATTGGCACATGTTTGTTGAAGGCCAATGCTTGCAGTAACTTGGCCTATTTAGTTGCTTAAGTCGATACTCATGTAAATAATGATTAGGAAACTGTAATAGAAAATTTATTTTGAATTTTTATTTTTTTTTTTTTTAAAAACATACGAGGGCAAGCTTTTAAAATGTGCATTTACAAAACATATTGTGATAAAGCAGATGTTAATCGATTGGTAAAATTTCAGAGCATTGGCTTTTTTTTTTCACTCCTCGCCATCCAATACCATAATTCCCACTGTAAAGTACTTCGGTCTGTCACACTTTGCACACCGTCATTTGCGCATTTTTTTCTATTTTCAAGAGAGTACATTAACTTTCGAGCACAGCTAAGGGGGTGCAACTGTGTTTGAAAGTTAGACAATAATTGTATTGTTTCCCCTTATATGTACTCTCGCGAAAATAGAAAGTGTGACGGTGTGCATTAAATCAACAGACAATTAATATACTGTTCTGTCCAGTTTCATTCAGGAAACGGATTTAACTCATCATTTTCTTAAAAATAACCTTAAAAAGTAGGTTTTTTAAATTGTTTCTTCAAGACAATATTTTTATTTAAAGTATTGCAGACTTATTATTATGGATCAAAATGATAAGATGGCTAAAAGAAAGAGACGATCGCGTCATTCACAGCGAGCAAGTGAGACTATAGAAGAAGCAGCAATGTAATGCATATAACAGAAACAACACATTCTAATTAAACCTTCCAATTTTGGCGGGTTGTTGCTATTAGCTTCATAAACCAATGATCCACAGGATGATAAAGCTGTCATGAGGACATGCAACAAAAAATTCACAACATAATTATTTCTCGCCATGTTTTGGTGGGTGACTTACTCATTTGTTAAGAACTCTTTTGATAATTATTCAATGCCAACTCATTAAAAAAAATATCTGCTAAAATCTTGATTCAGTTATCTTACCTGAGTAAAATATCTTATTACACAAAGTTTATATTTATAACAAACTAAAAATTCTTTTTATTTTTTCTTGGTGGTCGAAAAATATAATTTTGAGCAGTAAATACTTTCTAATTAGTTTTGTGCATGAATTTTAGCCTGGATCAGTGAACAAAATTCCTTTAGTTACACATTCCTTTAGAACTTGATCAGGGTTTCTTAACTTTTTTTGTGTGTGCCATACACACCCTTAATTGCCCAGTAAAAGCACCGGACCCCTTTGATTATCCAATGAAGGCTATGGACCCCTTTAGTTGTACAATGAAGACTATAGACCTCTTCTTAGAAAGAAAAAAAAAATGTACATGAAAACATAATTAAAAAAAAAAAAAAGACTTTACATTTAAAACTTTAGGATATGTACATGGACCACCTAGAATCCATTCATGGACAACAACAAGTTAAGAAACCCTGAACTTGATACTGTTGAAACATAACATTGATTAGCTGTTGAACAAAGACCTTTCTGAATTTGTTGAAAGATACAAAAGTCTTCTTCTTTTCCTTTTGGCTTCATATGGAGCTGAGCCGTGGTAGCACAGTGGTTAGTGCACTGGCTTCCTAGCTCGGTGGTCCATGGTTCGATCCCCAGTTGAGGTGGGATTTTTTAGACTGCAAACAGCTCCGGGGTCGACCCAGCCTCATGAATTGGGTACCAGAGGAACTCTGGGAAGGTTAAGGCGGCCGGCGTGATGCTGACCACATCATCCCTGGTGTGCCAATGGTCAAGAAAATTTGGGCCTAACACCATATTCCCAATATGCCTCAATGGGCGTGTAACAGGATCCTTTCCCCCTCTTTCATATGCAGCATGGAGCACCAACTGCATCTGATTCTCTTGCAGGAAGCCTACATGCAAGTATTAGTGGTACTTTCTGTATCAATCTGTTCTGCACGATGAGTTTACCAGCCGCATGCACAACAGTATAAATTAGTAATAGATTATTTCCAAGCAAATGTAGCCGTCTGCAGAAAAATAATTTACACTAGTGAACACGCCTGGTTACTGGTGAACATGCCTGGTTACTGGTGAACACACCTGGTTACTGGTGAGTAAAGAAAAACAAAGGCAGTTCCATAGCAGATACAGCTGTAGGGGAGTGGAAGTGTTAGAGACTTCACCATACTAGGTCATGCATCAAGAGGTGAGGGTGACCAGTTCCCTTCCTCGCTGTTTTTTCCTTCCCTGACTCTGTTCTGGTACCCATTTACAGCTGGGTAGACTGGAGCATTTCGGTAGCATAATTCGAACTTGGCACCTTTGCCTTGAGAGACCAGTACTCTAACCACTCTGTCAATGGGACTGGTGAGGAACATAACATTAATTAGTTCTCTGTACAGCACTTAGCTGTGGTCCTTATGCTCAGAACAGTGATAAGATACACCATTCATCCTGTCACAGCTTCTTCCTTCCACACAGTGAACTGCTTGAACACAACACACAGCTTAAGTGTTATCATCTCTGTCTGATCGCTTGAAACATCCGCGAAACAAAATCATTATCAACCTCATCAAGTAAAACTAATTACTACAGAAACCAACTATTGCAAGAGCACCCCACCATTGCAAGAGCACGCCACCATTGCAAGAGCACGTGAATGCTTAGCGCAGGCTTTCTGTAAGGGGACCAGCTGTAATGGTGGCTCCATGCTTCGTGAGGAGGGTAAAAGAAAAACAATGATCAAAACAATGATTCTCACTGTTGCTAAGTGACAAGAAGATGCCAAGTCTACCATTCACAGTCAGTAGCTCAAGATCCCTAGTGGTAAAGTAAGATGGCACACAAAAACAGTTAGGAGAATAAACCAAGCATAAGTTCTCAGCTTCTTAATAAGTCATAGCAGGCCACATTCTGGGATATGACAAAAAGAACAAACACCCCAAAGATGCTTTCCTCATACTTAGTCGTTCCTCTTCTACCGTGAAGTGTAGAGGTTTGTAAGAGAGAACGCCATACTATTCTATCGGCTGTTGCTTTCCTCATCATATTCATAATTTTTCTCTTCGCTCCCTTTGAAGCACTTAGCCACCACTGCAGCTGGCTCCTTTACAGGAAGCCTGCACACAAAAAATTAACATACTCTTGCTGTTGTGGTTTCTGTAGTAATGTGTTATACATAATGAGGTAGCCAGCCCCCATACAGAGCCTCGTATTAGTCCCCTTGTACGACATGCCTGAGGGAGTAGTACAGGGTGGTAACCCAGAATCTAAAATGCCGTGTTTCACTTTTTTTTTTTTTTATTTTGGTTTTAGGATTTCCCCCAAAGTAGCCCAAAAATCCACCTAAAGTGCCCCAAGTAGCCAAAAATCCACCTAAAGTAGCTCAAGTAGCCCAAAAATCCACCTAAAGTAGCTCAAGTAGCCGAAGTCACTAACAACATCGGTTACAAAATCGCCCAAAAGTCAGGCAAAAAAACTTTTGCTTTCCAGAATATTTAGGTTTCCAGGTGTTTGGATTCTGGGTTACCAACCTGTAGCCATATTATTTCTTTGTCTCATAAGAGACCCCTAGGATGATCTATACAGGGCCAAAAGTGCTTTATCACTGGCATAATCTATCAACATACAAACTGGTTACAAACTTGCACTTGTGGTTCACTGGTCATTAAAAGCAGGCAACAAAAAAAACAATGAAAGACCTCAAAAACTGTCCACAAAATGACAGTTCAATTAAGTGGTAGTATTCATCGTGTGGATATCAAGTTTTTTCACACCATACTAAGTATATCAACACATCATGTGAAGAAAACGTTTTTAACACTATACTAAATAGATCAAATATCTGTCTTCTTTATTCCATTAAAACATCCAACAAAGCTGCCTTCTCAATATGCGCTCATTTCAAGTAACGTCACAAAATACACTTCACAATTAACAACTTAAAAGTTATTTCACCCAGCTTACGGTACTAATGGCGTATACTGTCATTTAAAATATGAGGCTCAGAAATATAATGGTAATGTGAAACTCAAAATGCAACGGGGGAAAAAAACAACAAGAAGATATTTTACATGGTTCAACAATGGTTCTACAGTAAATCAAGACAACCAAATAAAATTATGTAATGGTTGGAAAATACAGATTCTGAAACTGTTTACAAACTCAGTCATTCTACAATCAACAAGTTCTGGGGAGACCAAAAAATAATATGTCTGCTGCTACCTCAGATCTGCCACACAAGGCAACTTATGTCAGGTAGTGCATGGGGCTGGTAATCTCATCCCTTCAAACCAAATGCCACACAAACCACTTCTACAGGAGCACATACTTGAATGTAGGCTTCCGACAAATTGCAGTGGCAGCTAAAATCCTTTGTAAAGAGCAAAAATTAGATGAATGAACCTGTGCATAATGTTCCAAATTTTGGAAGAAAGACAAATTATGTCCAGACAGCCCCAAATACCTATAACTTTGGACAATAGATCCCTGTCATACTTACATTTTACAATGTAAAAATTCAGACACTATACTTACACTGTACAATGTAAACAATTTTACACAATAAAATTGAGAAAATAAGTGTAAAACTGAGACTTTACATTTGATTAGCTCAGATAATAGCAATCAGTATGAGATTTTAACATTTTCATATCCTTAATACAGTAGCATTGGACAAGGAAAAGAATGTTGTATCTGAACTGTGTCCTGCCTACCAGAACATGAACAATTTTTGCTAACATTTCTTATCCACTGTCCTGGCAAACTGCACAAACACAAGACCTCACTTTATAAAAGTTATTTATGTAATACTTCAAAAAGTGCGATTTTAATTAAATGCAAAGCATTCATAAAGTAGAATTTTTTTTTGTTTAGCCCACACTGGTAAATGTTTAGCTGTGTAATATTTAATGCTTCACTACATGAGCACGGACCAGATTTTCAAGACTGACAAGGTAGGGTTGCTTAAAAGCAAAACAAAAAACTAACTGCAGGACTGTGCCAAGGTCACATCAATTTCAGTTGGATAAAACAAGGTTAAATATGATTTTCTCAATGACATTCAACACTTTGATTTCACATTTGATTTTCTTTGATAATGTCTGTATTTTCTTCTTCTTCATTCACCCTCAGACTTCTACATTAAAAACTCTAATAAAGGCAGTGGTCAGCTTAAGGTTCCTGACATCTCCAAACAGTTTTTCATTGAGAGAAGTGGGCTGTTGCCATATGCTACTCTGTTCTCTGCTGTTAGTTGAGCAGGACTGCAGCAGATGTTTGGCTGTAATGGGGCTGGTGCCACAGGAGCAGAGATCTGTTGGACCACCCCTATACTTGTGAAATAGATGGTACCTCAACCTGTTGTGACCAGTATGTCTGTATGACTTCCAGTCAAGAAGCATCATATCAAATATTTAAAAAGTTACATTTTACATAACTTCCCAGCATAAATGCTTATTTATGTATGTTTAAAAAATAACACCAAAATTCTCGTCCTGTTATTTGATATGAAGAAGCAATGTACAAAGTACTAAAAAAAAACTTCATCAGATAAGTGTTTTTTATGTGTATGAGAGCTTATCATCACTTATCACAACATAGTAACTATATAACCATTCCACTGTCTATTTTTCATTCAACGTTGAATCAAACAAAAACAATAAACTCCTGAACTTTAAATATATTATATAAACAAATAAAACAGTATTGAATCGGTTTTACTAAATAACGGTGTTACATATTGATAAGGGTGGATTTGTGCTGAAGTGGTAACTTGCCACCCTTATCGACACCTGGTGTTAAAGTGTAAGATGTAGGTGTCTTCTCTGATTTAGGATGTTGCTGTGTATGTGGTAGTGGAACAGTTCAATGGGTTATCACACAGGCAACATGACGTGTAGAGTCATAGAAAGGGTAACTTCGTTGTATAAGTTTCTTTCATTTATTGCACGCCACAAAACAGTCATGATACTTATGACATCAACATGGTTAACGAGTTCAGCAAGATGATATGGCACATTGAAAACAATTTCTGTAGTCAGCAATGATAGCTGTTGTATATATGCGTCATAAGACATCACAGTTCAATAGATTCAGAAATTCATCAATCATCGAGTGCTAGTTCGTGAAGCTGTATAAATAATAATAATTTCTATAACTTCTGCAACAGTGTCAGCTACAGATCTTCAATGTTCATAAACAATAATAAATGCTCCCATTCTGATGCTAGCAGATCAGTTGTATACAATAAGTCCGTTCACTGTCTGCACGTGAATAGCATACATGGGCTACAGGTCAGCTCGACCTTTATAATGTTCCTAAGTCTAACCATCTGACTTGGACGTGATCTCTGATATAACGAATCCTGGAACACAGACAACAGTCTTGTTGGTCTAGAGCGACCCATATATATTAACTAGTTCAGGTATACAGATACCGGTGACTTAATCCTAGTCAAAGTACCTCTCCATTTTGCATCACACAGGCGAGCAAATAGGCGACAAAATGACGAACCTCTAGACGATAGCATAAAGTTCGATACAAGAGGAATTACCTTATTTCGGAAAATCAACCATGAACATATGCCTCCAGGCAGGCTGCATAATACTGGGAAATAGTCTAGTTAGCTAACTAACTCACTAAGACACTGTATTTCCCTCAGAGAATCACAAGACGCAGTTGCGTCTGCTCGCTTCTTAAACCATTTCTAAACTGCCCCAACTGGGCGGAACACACAGAACGAACTCCCGGTTTGACATGCGCAGAACGACAATCTCTGAGTTGCCGTTCACAATAAGACGATTCGAAGAACATTCGAGATAAAAGTCTTACACAGTCGCGCCTTTTATGGTCATGAAAAGAAGCGTTAAGAAAGGTTTCAGACATCTACCATAGTTGACTGATACTACCAAATAAGGAGATGTGGTCACGCTTCGTTCAAGAAATTATAGACCGAACGTGTCTCTATACAAGAGAAGGCAACTCCTAACAAATTGTAGTCTCGATAACTCGGATTATGTCCCTTTGACCATAGAAAACATAATACACACTTCAGTCAAAAAAATGATCATACATATGAAAAAATGTTTATACAAACGAAAAATAATAATGATCCGTGCGTAACATTACCGCACCCTCCCTGGAAAAAAAAAAAAATGGGACATTTTTTTTTTTTTTAAATCCTGGAGCCGGAAAAAATCTAGGCTCCTAACGCACGTATGATGCGTGGATATATACCTAACAAATTAGCTCAACGCATGGAGCGACACTGAGATCATATCTCAGATCCTTAGAGAAAAAATTTATCTAAGTATACGCTGATATATTCCAGGAAGGTGCCACCAACACACGCCACAATGATGGCAACAACATAATGACAATCAAATTATACTCATACCAATATATGAAATTAAATATATTATGTGTTATCATACAATGTGTTGCAAATAGCGGTGTAATTTACTAATATACCGCACTATATTATTACATTATATAAAGTAACAGTAATTAATAAGTAATACATGTGTTGCTCTTCGGTGACATAAAACATTCAATAGAAGAAGATGTGGACATCATCCGCTCCCAATGTAGGACAGGACTTGATATCCTCAAAGTTCCACAATGGACATAAACTCGCAGACTTCAATGATGTGCTGCGAAAATATCAATAACACAAATCTTAAAGACAACTGGTAAATTTCTTAATACAATCCTGAAAATAATTTATTTAAATGTGGCCGAGTGATCTTTTGGCCCGTATATCACTAACTAAGCCTTCTTAGATAATTACATGGTACAATGTTATAAATTTCCCTCAAAAAAAAAAAAAAAAGTGAGACAAAATCTACTAACATGTCATTATAACATTGGACTGTATATCAGGAAATATATATATATGACAGAAGAATCATGTGGAATCGTGTGGACATCTGGACAGAATGTCTGCCATTACATTATCCGAACCACGGATAGCTCGAACCGAGAAATGAAATGGTTGAAGAGCTATGGCATAACGAGTGGACCTCGAGCTCTTCAAGTTTTTGCTCTGAATAGCAGTAAGCGCTTTCTGGTCGGTTTCCACAATGAAATGTGCGCCTAGAAGAAATCTTTGTAACTTCAGAATAGACCATACCATAGCCAATAACTCACGGTCTAAAACCGAGTAATTCTTTTCTGCAGCGTTTAATTTCCTAGAGATATACATCACCGGATGCAAAGTATCAGAATACTCCTGCATTAGTGCTGCCCCAATCCCTGTTGACGAGGCGTCACTTCGAAGAACAAAAGTCTTCTCAATAGTAGGTAACTTAAGAATAGGTGGAGATGAAAATAGGGCTTTAACCTGGTCCAATGAGGATTGACATTCTTTAGACCAGCGGATCAGATTAGGCGACCCTTTCTTCAATAAAGTAGAAAGCGGTGCCATAATGGAGGACAGATTCGGAATGAATCGTCCGTAGAATTGAATCAAACCTAATAGACTCCTTACTTGTTTCTTCGTCTTAGGGACCGAAATGTTAAGTATTTTTGAAACATTGTGGTCCTCTGTCTTTAAAAGACCATGACCAACCCGATGACCTAGGAAAGAAATCTCGCTAAATCCTATAAAGGCTTTAGAGGGTTTTGCAGTCAAGTTATACTCGCGAAGAGTAGACAGTAATTCGTATAAACCCAAATAGTGATCTTCCCAAGAATCACTGAATAGACAGATATCATCTAGGTATGCTATGACATCTGTACGATATGCGAGAATTCGCCGCATCATGCGTACGAATGTAGCAGGGGCGTTCATAAGACCAAAAGGCATGAAATTCCATTGGAATAAACCCCTAGGTGTAGAAAAAGCTGTAAAAGGTTTGGCACGTTCAGTTAGCGGGACTTGCCAATAACCTTTAGACAAATCTAGTTTGGTAAAGAATCTAGAATTAGAAAGTTTATTGAGTAGCTCTTCTAATGAAGGCATAGGTTCAGCATCGAACTTCGTAACTTGGTTCAATTTGCGATAATCTACGCAAATGCGAATGTTATTATCCTTCTTTCGAACAATAACCATAGACGAAGAGTATGCTGAAGTGGATGGTTCAATGATTTCCAAACGTATCATTTCATCCAACTCTTTTTCGACTTGAGACTGGAAATGAATAGGTATTGGATATGGTCTGACTCTGATAGGATTGTGATCAGTTAGCACAATGTCATGTTCTATGACATGTGTGTGTCCCGGGATGTCTGTAAGAACATCCTGAAATGTTTGCAACATCGAAGAAACTTGTCGATGTTCCTCAGCGGAAAGATTTGGAGAAACGGTCACGTTTTTCCAAGATTCCGTAGAATAAAGTGGGACCATAGAAAGAGGAAGATTGACATCAGAAAAAGTAGTTTCCTCATCCTGTATAACTGACAGAGATGAGTACTGACCACGAGTTGCTTGTGAATTGTCCGTAGCCTGGAAAATAGGCTGCAAATAGTCAGGTCTTTCATAAAATTCTGTGAGCATATTTATGTGGAAAGTTTTATGCTTTCCATCAATATCGACAACATAGTCGACATCAGAAATTTTGGAGACTATTGCATATGGACCTTTCCATGCAATTAGAAGTCTGTTCTCCCTTGAAGGAAGTAGAACGAGAGCTTTGTCACCTGGACAAAGTTGTCGTAGACATCTATTCTTATTTGCAAACTGCCTTGCCTTTTTCTTTAGCAAATTCTGAAGACGAAGTTGCTACACGATTTTACAGGCTGAATGACACGTAAAGAGACATCCATGATTCGCACTTACATGCAGACTCAGCGGCGGAATGTGAAACCCGTACTAGTTCATTGGGACTTCACATCATGAATCTGAAGGAAAACGCTCAGCCAACGCGTAACCCATGGTTGAAATTACGGCATTGACTTACCCCCTGTCCAAGAATTCACTAGTAAGGACTTGATGCCCAGACGCTAAGTATTGGGATTGATTTGGTTGCAAGCTCTACTACATGAAATACAGGGTGCCCCCATCTGAAGAGCATGCGAGGAATTAAGCCCCTTAGCTGGGACTTGATACAGCCATGAAAGTTGATATAACCAGCATGAAATAAGCAACATACTCAGAACTAGCGAACCACAAGATACCTGTGCTTGACCTAGAGACACCTGAGTGAGGCAATACAAGAAAATTCATTAGGGAGCTGCGCGATCTATATCGTGCGTTATGCGTGATGTTAAGTCTGCAAACCTGACCATCAGAACCCTTTATCGATATTTTGCACAGCCCCCCTAGAGCATGATTGCATAACGCCGTGCTATGACTGATCTGACTCGCAGATCGGGCTACTTTGCCTTCTGGCTCCATATAATTTGTATTTGAATATATACAATCTGAGAAAAAACGTTCCAAAGAGTCTAAAGGAAGCCGAGATTTTTTCACAGCCGCCATCCGTGTGATGAGAAATCACAGATAAACCCCATGGAATTGGAATAATAATCAAAGGGATAGTCTACTATGTGGTATTGTAAGAATAAAGGATGACATATAATGTCTCCCAGTTTTTAATGAGTCCGGCGAGGATATTGTTGCATTGAAATTATTCTCCATTCCTTTCACCTGTTGGGGAACTCGAAAATTAATTAGTCTGCTAAATATGCAGATCCCTAACAAAGTAAATATGAACCATAAACGAGAAGAGCCAATGGATAAATCCACATAGGTGCTAGTCACAAGGGAAGATTGATTTCTCGTAATCCCTTACCTTCTAAGCTGGGCATCGCCTTAACAGTCCCAGTTTCAAATCTTTCTGTATGAGATAGGAGCATATCTGGTCACGTATGACGATTAAAAGCTTCACGTGCTTTATTATCTACCCGCCTTCTTCATGAAAAACGCAAGATTGCCTGCAATTGGTCTAAGAAACTCCAAACATTGTAGACGTACTGCGTAATAACACTAAAAATTTAAATCCTAGGCCATTATTGGTGATATTGTACCGCTGCAGATTTCCGCACCCGGCAAACTCCTGTTGGACCAAAAACGACCTTACGGACTAGAATGGACAAAAGGACTAGCGTAGAAGGGTAGAGGCAGAATCCAGCGCAACATTTAAACTACGCCTGTACGCGCTGATTTTGCAAAACTGCTGCCATCACGCATGTGGTTAAGTCTACATGAACACTAATTTTTTGGAGTCTGTAGCAGAGAGATACAACGGTGATTAAAGAAACACTACCCTTTCCCCAGAGTATGGTTTTATAAATCATAAACAGACTACCTTATTAGAACCAGATAAACAAATAATGTAGGGCTGCGGAATAGTACATGATCGCCTAAGGACCGCGGGTCGTCATCAATCCACTCCATAAAAAGCATTGACTTGCTAGAAAGGAGGGGGAACACGGAGGAATGAAAAAAGGAAAAATTATGACTGGAAAGATGCGTGGAGACTGGAAAGGGGGTGGGATAAGGAGAACGAAACACTGTAATCGGCCATAAATGGGGAGGGGGGGGGGACAACGGAGACAACAGTCACGTTTAAGACTCAAGTGTGTTTGACAAAAAAAGTAAGCAAACGTCGACACAGAAGGGAACCGAAGAATATGTATCAGGCCCGACATCATTTATTGGGACGATTGGTGTGCGAAGTAAGTCCAAGGACCCGGTGGGAGATTAGATGTTGTAGGATTGGCGAGGGGGCGCTTATCGCACCTGTCCGTCTTAGTGTGGTTGGGAATACCCGATGGCACGTAGTAAGGCGAGAGCGATCAGACCAAGTCGACTGGGTTCACTGTATTCGATCATACTAAGGATCTGTTCAATGTTGAGTGGTGTGGGAGATGAGGTAGACAAGAGAAGGCTAGCCATGATAGTGAGCTCCGCGGATGGGTCGCGTGGAGCGCGTTGGCAACTAGAGGACCGAGAAATATTCTATGTGCCTGGGTTTGCAATAGCCAAGGTCAATAAGGGATTTGAACTTTCAAAGCGGGGGATATAAAGCCAGATGTTAGGAATATTACAAAAATTAAAAAGGTACTTTCGTTTCTTAATATTAATGTTAGGAATGAAAAAATAAGCTGGCACGGATGGCCTATTTCTGAGCAGTGAACTAATATGTTATTTATTTTACAGTGACGGATAGATAATATTGAAGATAATGACCAAAAGACTGTGTTGTTCACATCTCTCGACAGACTGTATTGGAATCTAAAAAGTGTTGCTAATTGTATAAAAAAAATCAAAAATACGGACTCATGGGACGCAGGGTTTGTTTCCAATTATACTTAGTATCGGAGGACGGCCGAAGGGTATTTTGGGTACTAGGAAGGTACGTGTGCTTGTGTCCAGCCAGCCTGGAATATAAAATATAAAGACTGTTAACGGCGCACTCGATTATATATTGTTGTGGTAGGGGGATGAGGAAAGGTTGCGGTTCAGAAATATCCATCAGTTATATACCAATTTCCTTGTGTGGTAAGTAAACATATAGAGTAGAGACGGCAGTCCAGGACCTAACAAGTCATAAACCATCCCATACTTGAGTGATGAAAGCGCTTGAACCTGTGATATATGACCATTTGTTGGTCGGAAAATTTGAATTAAAATTAATAAATCCTAGGTCCCTGTTGGAATTGGGCACAACAAGACAATTCAGATTGTTCAATTAGCGCTCAGACCGACGACCAATGATGGGGTCATTTCTCAATAGTTGTTCAGTGATAGACACACAGTAGTTTTAAAAAAGTGTGGTGATTTCATATGAAAGATAAAAAGTGCCGTGAAGAAGTTTAGGGACGCCATACTATAGCCAGCAGCTCAGCTGAGTTTTGCTAGCAATTCTGTGTCTTGTTGCTTATTTATTGTCATATAATCTGGCTAAGATTGAACCAACCTTCCTCATCTTTTCTTTATATATTTTTGAAGTAGTTGTTTCATGTTCGAGTGATTTCAGATTTACTGCCATTAATACTGAATCGAAATCTAGCCTTATTTACAATGACTCTAAGTAGGTGATTTGTGTGCTCTAGACCCCGCCCGCCGCCAAGTCAGGGTCACTTAGGAGACACCACCAACAATGTACATTTAAACTCTCAGCAAGGGTTAGGGTCCGGCAAAGACAGATCAAGTGTTGAGAATTAATGAAAACCATATTACATATCCTCTATGCCCATTAGGGTGCAGAAAAACTAATATAATAATAATTTTTATTCAGAATCTATAGTCAGTGGGAGTGGATCTATCTGTATGTAAAACCACCATGGTAAATTGTGCTGTTTGGTACAGAGAGATCTGACCTGTTCTGTATGATGTCGAGTTTTGGTTGGAGTCTCAGTGTTGTGTCCAGACGTGGGTAGAAGAGAATTAGAGTTTTATGGGGCACACGATGTGCCCATACTTTGATTGCAGAGCTGTGAGTTTTCTGTTGTCAACGCAAAAATGCAAGGCGTCCTATTCAGTTTGGAGTGGACTTTACTCGAGTGTATCTGTGCAGTACTTGTGACAGATGACGCACCCCATTATTGCCCGCCAGCACGGAGAGGTGGGGACCACAAGATTTTCAAGCAACCAGAGCTACAAGCTAGAAACAAGATGAGAGTGGAGCCTCTGTGGTTCTGCTGGACATTCACGCCCATTATTCGCTATTTGTAGTTACTAATACCCCATAAAAATTCCCACCATTTTCTGGACACTGTGTAGTCAATATAGACAGGTGTGATGAGGCCACCCCAACAGCACAAACATTAACTAACCTCCCAAGTAGATGACTACTAGAACATTTTAATAAAACTAACTAGTATAGTACATATATATGTACACTATTGCATTTATGATATAATATTCCATGCATTTCTTTCATAATCTCTAAATCCTTTTAAGTTCTGGTCAACCTAAAAAATTGATCCAGAACAAAATAAATGTATATAATTCTATCAAAAAATTTTACACACGTGAGTTAGTTCAGTGTATTTTAACATTTATTAATATTATTAGTCTTGTTAAAAATATCTAAAGTGGGTTTAATGCTAATAAACCTATTACACCATCACCTACTTCATCACTAACACCCTTAGACAGACTTTTACGTGTCAGACACCACTCTTTCGATTAAAAAAAAAAGATTAAGCATGTCCAGAGGTCGATAGTTTTTGGTAGCAAGAATAGGCCTTGCTTGCACATTTCACAACTATCATATAATACTCAGGAGAGCTTCACAGCTGGCCTCATACAATGTATCAATTCTAGTAATAATCATCCATCATACAATACCATCAAACACCCACTACGAGAATAGGTCATCGGTAAATTGTGATAAGACTACGCCTCTGTTATACAAGTAATGGACTTGTTCAGATCATCAATCATCGTTTGTCCATCATTTTTCAATATTGCTGTTTGTTGGCGTGTATAGAAGCCCATGCATTGAGCGTAACTTTGATCAACACTAATGAATTGTATTCGTTGCTCAGCTTTAACTGTTGTAAGTTAAGAGAAACTCGCAATGTATAAGAGTGGATCACAATACATATAGGTATATTTGTTTTAAAAGTGTATAAGTAATTGTGATGAGCCACCTGACTGCATTGGCTGTTATTAAGCGTCGGCATGAATTTTACAATTATTTTCATGTTGAAAAAAAGAGAAAGGTTAAGGTAGTCCCATAGCAAATACTGTTGTATGAAGAGATTGGAAGTGGTTTAGTAGACTTGAAACTCGGTAACTAAATGGTCGAGCATAGAGAGGTAGGTGGTGTCCAGTTTCCCCTCCTCACTTGCCTTTTTCTGGTCCCTCACTCCAACAATGCAAAAGTCAGGTATCAACCCCATTTACTAAGCTGGTGTAGACTAAATGCCTGTTGTTGAAATAACTCGTGGTAAGCCGAAACACCGGCACCTTTGACATGCCATGAGAGATCCCCAGCGACACTAAAGCAAATTATCATTTTTACCATACTTATAATTTTCAAAATTTTAAATTTTTTAGGCGTTTAGTTTCAGGGTAGCAGCTGTGGGGTAAGGTCTCGGTTATACTGGGGCAGTTGATCCAAATAATGGAGAACAGTTTTAACGCCCTACCTATCCATTTATGACAAACGATTGTGAGGAAGGCAAGACATAGTGAGTGGAGGTTATAATTTACATCATATGGATTTGTAGCCAACAGGCAGTGGGTGCGAGATCAATGTAATTTTCATAGCTTACAGTCGCTGGGTCTTCGTTTAGACATTTTTTTCTTTTGCTCGATTCTTTCTTGAACCATGTTGCCGGACAGTCCCCAAAATGATTCACCCTTTGCTGTCTTGTTATGTGAATGTGGGAGTGTTTCAGCTATGCAGTAAGAGATATAGGGTGAAAGAAGAGCATAAAAGCAATGGGGATGAAGAGAATAGCATGTTTCCCTCAAGCGCATTTGTGAGATTGACAACGTGGATTGAGATGATGTTGCCTGTGGTAGCGCTAATCATGTGTTGCGTGCTGAAAGTAAGTTTTGTGTTTGACCAGAACTTTCATTACGCTTGTAATCTGTGACATGTATCTGTTGTTGTACATTCATGTTTTCTTGTGGACTTTATATCTTGTCTGTGTGCTGTAGGCCTCTTCCATATTATACTTAGTCATTTCTCTTCTACCTTGGAATGTAGAGGTTAGCAGTGAGCAGTGTGCGCATGCTGTTCTGTATTGGCTGTCTTCCCTTTTGGCCTGGGTTTGCCACGGTAGTCATTCTTATATCTTTTTATTCAAAATCATCTGGAGCTGTGTGAGATCAAAAAACCAGATTTTTTTTGGGGGTTCTCTCAAAATGTAAACCCGTACGCTTTCCCGAAAATATGTTCAAAAATTCGCCCTAAAGAAACTTTTCAATGGAAGGTATTTAAGGTGTTTTGCACGCGTATAACAGAAAGAATGATAAGTCTTGTAATTGTGATGTGTTGTTTAGAATGTTACGATAGCTTTTATATTGATTAAAACAAGAGTCTTATGTTTATATGAGATTGTTGTCCAAGTCCTTTTTAGCCCGTACCTTGTCATATTCCATTAGATGATGGAAGCAATGTGTGTACTCTTCTTTCTTGTTCTTTTGGATTCGCTTAGCACGCCTCCAGACTGTCAACAGCAATCTTTGGGACACATCCAAGGATAAGGATCTTCTATCTCGGTCGGCGGGTCATTGATAGTTGGTCACTAAGCTGAGAAGATAAACATTTTCCCATGTTTTGCCACTGATCGTGCGCCGACGAGTGCATATTTCCTTTGTGAAGTGCCTCAGATCTGCGTTCATTCTTTGCATCTCTCTTGCCTCCAAAGTTCTCCACCAGTTGTGTTTTTTGGTCTGCATGTCTCTCTTAATGTACGGCCTTTCCTCTTACAGGGAGTGGGGAGTCCACTTAAATCACATAGGTTTGTTTTGTGCTGTGCGTTCATTTACGTATGTGTCTCAGATCAGTCTCTTCTCATTATTGAAGTTAGCCACTGAACCGTTTGACAGGTGAGGGATCCAGAGCATAGTGCTCTTCGTGACCAACCGCCACCCCCCATATCCCAAAAATCTTCACCCAGCTTCTTGAACATATATGTTAATGTGCTGTCCTAATTGGTTTGCTCCAAGAGAGTTAGCAGTTCTTGATTGGTGATGGGTACTAGCTTCTATATATGACGCGTAAATAAGATTCTGGTTCCAGTGCTAGAGCACCTTACGTCAAACTTAACAAAATGCCAGACACGAAGAAACTTTAGAACACCGAGCAAATCTGCTGCTGGCGGTTCACCATTCCCCTGAATCCGTAGAATTGTGCCATTTGACGAGTAGCCCAAGATAATAGATCTATTACCGATGTGGCTCTTTGTTCCAATTTTCATGGCCGCAATGTGACGTCCAGTGTGGTGCGTTTGATAGTACATTTATTGGTTTTATAGGTACCTCCTGTACTTCACCCGTACCATGGGCGCGATTCCAGAACTGGCAACTAACTTCTGTTAATAATAATATGATTATAACTTGTACGTACCTGCGGAGTGGCACTAACATGTGTTCTACCCGTTGGGTCAATAAGAAAACATATGTAATAGATTAATTAGATAGTGTGTATGAGTTTCAGCAGCACATTATGTTAGATGGCTCTTAATCCCTTTGTGGTCTTTTTTATTGCTTTCCATTCATCTCAACTTCATTGGATTCTATTGATAGCCAATAAAGTTATTATTATGAATTCTGGTCAGTGACCATGAAAAGTTTGCAAATGCATGATGTGAATTGATGCAATTTAATGTGGTGGTGTTGTTTCAGGTTAGTTTTCACAATGGTTGGGTATTTTTCCTTTATTTATTCATAAAAATCAGGCAGTAGGATTTACTTGTGTCGGTAACAGGGCCTGCTGCGCGCTAGGCCAGAAGGAGATGAGTTGGAGGCACGACGATTTGAGTGAGCTGTGTTCCTGTGGAGGCGGACCGGAGGGGGAATGTGGAGCTTGCCTGATCGACTGCTTCGTTAACTCAGATGTTTCTAATAAGAAAGTTTATAGAGGGTCGCGGTAAACGGATTTTATTTTGCAAATCTATCCTCTGCTGTTTCCATTATCACCGTTTACCGTCAGTCGCTTATTATGTCCCTTCTCAGTGTCTTGTCTATTTGTACTTTTGACCTTCTGTCCGTACGATCTCGCGTCGAAGATCTGTTAATCACTGCCCTGCCTGCAGCTGCTGTAGAGGTTTGTTCTTTCCTGATTGAAAACAACTCTTCACTTTAGTTAGTTTTACAATCCTTCCAGAATCAAACTAGTTAGCTACTCGAGACTGTGTTATTTTGTCATTACTGTTACTGAACATTTTTTGATTCTGTGGTTATAGTTACGTCCCATGGAAACTAGTATGTTGTACAGAAAAGTATAAAACGTCCTGCACCACACAGGGAACTGTTCATTGGAAATAGTGGATCGGTTGTGGTTGCCATCCCATTCTGTAGCCAGTATTTTTTTTTGTCTTCAGAGATTTTGGTATGTCTATGCAGGAGCTTGTAGAATCACAGTGACTGAACTTTGTTTTTATTCTGGATGTAGCTATGTTTTTTCATAGCATGGGCCTGCTTCCAACTTGTTCTATTTTGCGTAAGCGGGGTTTTTCTGACGATACATTTTTTTTTCATTCATTTTCCTATTCACTCCTGTGAGCATGGAGCCACACACTGTTGGTGCATCCCAAGGAAGCCAATGCACCAAAGCTATTTCATGTTTTTCTTGTGAGGGGGTTCTGAGTCTATGTGGCACGTGGGTGTGTGCTCGCGCTATTAAGTAGCAAGCTGATTGTGCTGCGCTTCTCGCTCTTTTAGCAGCACGATGAAATACCACTACTAAATGCAAGACTAGCTTCGGCAGTATTTTGATTCTGTGTCACTGTAGATCTCAAGGCACTTTTCCTAGATGGCTTTTTCGGCCATTCTCGCAAACGTGTTGAGTTGTAGTACGTATTGAGCTCATGTCTTCGCACGGAGCTCTAAGGTTGCATTTAAGGATTAAATCACATCTGGTCCCAACGATTGGAGTATGAAAGTGCATGGCATACTGTGCATTCCAGACATCCAAAGGGGGCTTTCCAGTAAATTCTGAAACTAATGCACCGAGCTAAAAATACTGCTCTCTGGTTCCTTGGCTCTCCACAAGGAATTGTACGACTCGTGCGCTGCACACAGAGCCCATCATGCTAAGTGGGCTTATCCAATGCCTTACATCAACTGGGTTGAGTTCCTAGTTTGATTGGATCCTTCTGCATGCAGTCAAACCAAGTTCAAAGCCAAAGAATTTTTCCTGGGGTTCAACGTGACTTCTCCAAGCATTATGTGAGGCCAATGTGCTCGCAAAGAGATGTCACAGAGATGACAAAGTGTTTCACAACAGGGGGGAATCCCCATGGTAAGGTGTGTCGGATGATATTCATGACATCCGTCAGAGATGATGTCGTAATTTAGCACTCACCAGACTCAGGTTTCCATTTCCACGTACATTATATTGTAGCATTTGTGCATTGCTGTGGTCATTATGTGATCAAGTATATATCGACTAGATATTTTCGTCCATGGCATTTTTGTAGCAGTTCTATTTTACATGAAGGAGACCTTTATCAGATCATGAAAGTTTGTTGAATGAATGCACTCCTCATATGTATACAACCCTGTTAACAACACTGTAGTAGCCTTTATCTAAATGCCCTGAAGAGGTTCCAGTAATCCTATTAGTTTTTCTTGTTGTGTCTTCTTCAAGTAGGAGATCCTCCTGCGCTGGTTAGAACTTAACATGGGGCGGCTTATAGCAAGGTGTATTTGATTTTGGTTTGGTTTTGTGTCTTTTGAGCGTTTCTTTTCATTTTGCAGCAATTGAACAATGGACAACGATCCGATCATGTTTGCTTCTATTCTGTTTCCGGCTAGGATTCTAAAAGGAGGGATCAACTAGCACAGTGC
>JAMPIV010004604.1:0-82850 GCA_024509875.1 Oreohelix idahoensis | reverse complement strand
CGCATACGGTGAACATTACCAGATACTGAGGATAGTCGTTGAATGAATTTTTTTTTATTGGTTGAATAAGATTCCACATATGTAAACTAGTAAACATTTATATTTACATTTCACACTCTGTTCCTGGATTATACAGGTGGTGCGTTCTTAATGTGCTTCAGTATATATATAATCAGTCTTACTTAATTATTTAAATTGAGTTAAGGTTCTGTTCCTTATATATATCTATCTCATCTCATATTCGGAACCTCTTCTACCCCGTGAAACGAGGTGTAGAGGGTACCCAAGTGCACAAGGCCCATGGGCGGGACATGTAATCGAAGTGACTCGGCAAACAGGTGATTAGCCCATTGTGCCCGGACTTGCAGCCGAGGCCTGCTTTGAACACTCTAATTTTTTCAAAGTAAACGCGCCGGCCACCTGGGACGCTCAGCGAAGAGCACCCGCGGGAGAGAGCCGGCAGACGGTAGGGCAGGAGACAACGGGCAGTGAACCGGCGCGAGCCGGACCGCCCGCCTGCGCCTGAGATCCAACTACGAGCTTTTTAACTGCAACAACTTTAATATACCAAGCTCCGACCCTCGCGGAAAGAGCGCTTTTATTAGTTCAAAACCAATCGTCGTTGCCCTTCGCGGGGCGCGGCGTTCCCACTGGTGTCTCTGGATAACTTTGTGCTGATCGCATGGCCTCACGTGCCGGCGACGCATCTTTCAAATGTCTGCCCTATCAAATGTCGATGGTACGTGACATGCCTACCATGTTTGTAACGGGTAACGGGGAATCAGGGTTCGATTCCGGAGAGGGAGCATGAGAAACGGCTACCACATCCAAGGAAGGCAGCAGGCGCGCAACTTACCCACTCCCGGCACGGGGAGGTAGTGACGAAAAATAACAATACGGGACTCTTTCGAGGCCCCGTAATTGGAATGAGTACACTTTAAACCCTTTAACGAGGATCTATTGGAGGGCAAGTCTGGTGCCAGCAGCCGCGGTAATTCCAGCTCCAGTAGCGTATATATATCTATTACATATTTAATTAACTAATTAATCCCCTAGCAGAGTCAATACAAAAATAATAACCATTATTCAAGGGAGGATCTTGAGAGGTAGCACTTAGACCTTCAGGAACAAACACTATCATCTTACTTGAAGGTTTATACAGCTTGACCCTACCTTTGATTATCGATACACCCTTGCTTTTTTCAGAGAAGGGGGTATTTCTTATAAGACCAGTCTCTTATCTGGCACTATCCTGGTATCTTCTGATACATCTTTTTGTCTGGGATATCTTTCATTTAATAACATCTGAACCTCTCGCGACAGAGGGAAACAGGGATTTATCGAGAGGGAAACATGGATTTATCGAGAAGGACTGCCATTGAATTAAAAGCAGGGGACTACTGTGTGATCAAACTCAATATCGTGAAATTGAGTCTTCTAAGAGTTCATACAGTAATGCAGGGAATGGGAAGAGGGAAAGCCATCACATGACATTGCACCACGTTTACAAATCCCTATAGCCGGATCTACAACTGATTATGCTGTTGATTGTTTTTCGTCCGCTCATGATATGTGGAAGTTTTAAATTTGTGGATCATGTTTTATTCTCTCTCTCTCTCTCTCTCTCTCTCTCTCTCTCTCTCTCTCTCTCTCTCTCTCTCTCTCTCTCTCTCTCTCTCTCTCTCTCTCTCTCTCTCTCTCTCTCTCTCTCTCTCTCTCTCTCTCTCTCTCTCTCTCTCTCTCTCTCTCTCTCTCTCTCTCTCTCTCTCTCTATCTCTCTCTATTTCTCTCTCTATCTCTCTCTATCTCTCTCTATCTTTCTCTATCTCTCTCTATATCTCTCTCTATCTCTCTATATCTCTCTCTATCTCTCTCTCTATCTCTCTCTATGTCTGTCTATCTCTCTTTCTATATATCTCTCTCTATTCTCTCTCTCTATATCTCTCTCTATCTCTCTCTATGTCTCTCTATCTCTCTTTCTATATATCTCTCTCTATTCTCTCTCTCTATCTCTATCTCTCTCTCTCCAGTATTGTGAAGGCTTAAAAAATTCACTCCCTACGTCAGTATCTGCTATGGGACTCGAAGATGCTCACGTCTGGTCAAATCTCTCGCTGACACTGGAAAACACACCGAGTCCCTAGTCATTCAGTAGCAGATTGTTCCAATGTTTCACGAGTTCTTATAACAAACCGTCTGACTATGTCTCAAATCACTGTCATTTTATTTTTTATTTTCATTTTTTTTTTGTTTTTTTTTAAATTTATTTTAAAAACATACTTTGATTATGATGAATATTGCAAATGTATGATTGTTATGTTACTTTTATAATGGTAAATGTCTAAATAATTATTGCAGTAAATGGGGGGGGGGGGGGTGGGGGGGGGGGGGGGGGGAGATGAAAGGATACAGTGTGCATGATGAGAGAGAGAAATGATGGGCAGAATGTCAGACGGGCCTACGTGCCCAATTCTTAACCTTTTGAAAATAAAGTTCGTTTTCTCTCTCTCTCTCTCTCTCTCTCTCTCTCTCTCTCTCTCTCTCTCTCTCTCTCTCTTTATCTCTCTCTCTCCCCAATGGGTCTCTTAAACACGTAAGGATTAATGAGCACTGTGTCTTAATGATCTCGTTAAATGTTTTCCCTCGATCAGGGGTTTGGTATTTTTTGCAGTTTGCTTTGAGGTTTCTTATCTAGAATAATAACCAGTTCGTGAAATGTTATTAATTTTAAATATTTCTGTTTTTCAAATGTCTCATCCTCAAAAACAATCGGAAACTTGGGAGAAGACTTTCTATTGATCTATAGATATTATTACTGGTAGCATGCTTTCTTTCTAACGTTTTATGTATGAATCAAGTAAACGAAAAGATGGTTAAAGATTTGATTGATCTATAGGAAGAATTTTTGTCATATGAGTATGTGTGTATGTGTGTGTGTATGTATTTATCATATGGGTATGTGTGTGTGTATGTATTTTTGTCATATGGGTATGTGTGTGTGTGTGTGTGTGTGTATGCATGTGTGTATTGGACAACGTCTGTAATAATAGGTTTTCATCATATATGGCCGGGTTGAGAAAGAAGGGAAATAAAAAAGGGGAAGTAATACTACTTAGGCAACAGTAGGAGTAAGAGTTCCCCCTTCTTGAGTCAAAAGGACAAGTAGTTATGCTTACACTCTGCCACATGACGTGATCTGTATTCACATGTGTCGAACATGATTTTTGAACACGATAAAAAATTAATTAAAAAACAAAAGGTTATATCTCTTACTATAAAAAACGACAAGAAAAAAACCTACGTTGCGGCCACAAGGCCTTCGTCAAGGACAAACAAACCAAACAGAAAGGAAACAACGTGAGTATTAAGTAGAAAACATAAAAGTAATAGGAAAAACTTCCTGATTTGTGTCACATGGCAGACCGCAATGTCTGGAAATCGGTGGTAGATAGGAAAATAGGAAAATAGAAAACAAACAAAAAAAGCAGCAAGGACTGGAAAACTGAGTGAGGAAAAATGTATAAAATAAAAAAAACAAAATCAAAATGTATATTGAGAGAGAAGAGGGAGAGGGGTAGAGAGAGATAGACTGAGAGAGAGAGAGAGAATACCTGGGTCACTACACGAAGTATGGCTGTTGGCCAAGCAAAGTGAAGACTGTTTGTTACTGTTCGGTTTGCCTTAGGGGAGGTTAAACCACGCCTACTGCCTATCTCTAGAGCGATTATAATCAAGCATTTCTGTACACCTTTCTGTCACCCCGCCTAGTAGGAGTTGCCAAAGCTTATCGGGAGAGCGGTATCTTCAAATGCAATGGTGGTCCCCAGAATGGACGAAGCAGTTTCACGCCTTCGTTTAGCACCTCAGTGCGAACCAGAGAAGAGCGCCGAAACCGCTCGCAGAACGAGACGAACGGGGAAAGTCTAAGCGGTAGATAGTTGGGTGATGGTGCTGGGGATGGCGGCGCAGAAACGCAGAATTCCCCTGATATCAAAAAAGTTGTGAAAGTTCGCGTGTCCCCCTGGTCCTTCAATTCTTTAATTATATATTTAGACCACTGAAGAATGCGTTTATCATTTGCGCCAGAGAGTCTGAATAAAGTACTAGCTTATAGAACAAGATTTCTCGCGGATATCTTCTATATGGAGACTTTAATTCATTCTGTTTGTGAAAGCGGTAATATATTAGTTTCAAGTGATCAGTGGTCTAGTTCTTTCATTTTATTTCACTGGATTTTGTGTTAATTTAAACCTATTAAATAAACCCATCTCAAAAGTTTCCAGTTGTAAATTAAATGATATATCTATACGTTATTTCCCAATATAATAGATGCTTAAATTTATTTAGAAGCAGCAAAAGGGATTTATAACAAATTAATAGTTTAGTTCTGTATATATGTGTGTTTTTAACTATTAGACTCGCGGAGTTTTTCTTAAATATATATAACTGAATACGCTAGTGTTTAAAAATAATCTCAACTGTAAACTTAGCGCGTCAGAATATGATTTGTATTGTGTGTATGATTTCATGTTTTCTATTTTTTCACATAGGATGATCATATACCTTTGCGTTCCAGCAAATATAGAGTCCTCCAGACTCGGTTCTTCTACCACCCATAATTGTTATGAACCTTTTAAATATAATCTTCTTGTGGCGGCCCTGTGCGGTCTCGCTCTCTAAATTTACATAGATAAAGTAACCCGAGAACATTTAAAACTCGTAAAGCAATCAATTATGTAAAAATTAACTGGAGAAGAACAATTGCCAGAAGCGATATATATATATATATATATATATATATATATATATATATATATATATATATATATATATATATATATATATATATATATATATATATATATATATATATATATATAATTTTTACTGCTCTACTATGGAAGGGAATATATTCTTGTACACTGACAGTCCTGTTATTTCCACTGGATTTAAACCTCGAAGAAAACATAACTCACTGTTCAGTCTTTGTCATCTCGCTATAGAAGTTTCCCACCACCAGCGGTGAAATCCAGGAGACCACTACCTTCTCATAACTATACCTGTGACAGTGCCATCCCATAGAAACTTTTTAGATAAAAATCAAAACAAGAACACTAATGCTTCACCTTCCAGCGATTACGGAAAAATTTGCTGAACGCCAAAACCCGATAGTCTGGGGCTGAAAAACGAAGGAAAAGACTCATATATTTGTTGAGTGTTTTATAGCTTTTTTGTGTGATTCTAGGGATTGCCAGATTCAACTTTCGGTAAGTGTGAATGGGTGTGATGGCCATCACTAGCGTGCATGAATGAATGAGATATATTAGCTAAACGTATAATTTTCTTTACTTAGTAAATATTCTTACACTTGAGTCATTGTATTTTTCCTCTCTAAGGGGGGACTTTTTACATTTTCTTATCTCCCCTCCCTTAATCTGCTTAGTCAAGGGATAACTTGGAGAATACTAGGACTCTGTTCCTACTTCCCTACTAAATAGTGTAATAACCCCTATCAGAATAAATTAATCTATCTTTTGGTTAAATTGTCTTTTTCTATAGGGGGGTATTTTTTTTTCTTTGGTTCCATTTGGCAAAAATTGTTTAGCCAGGAGAGGTTTAGGAGTCTACAGATAAATAAAATTGTCGTAAGATAGGCAGATCGGAGAAATTACCCGATCTCAGAGACTGTCCTTACTCTTTTCCAGCACCCTTGTGAATCAACTATCTATTTCTTAACCCTTACTATCACAGAGCCTTCACTATCATTTCCCACTCGGACGGGACAACTATTTCTAAGACCTATCTCAAAAAAAATTACGACACTGCCCTACAAGACGCCACACGGCGTGATGGTCACTGTTTACTTTGTCAGTCAGCGACCAAGGACCAAAATGAGAGAGAATAGATATGACCCAAAATCCGGGAATTTTTTGCTCTACATTTTATGTTTTCTACTTAGTTCTCACTTTCTTTTCTTTCTCTTTTTGTTTGTCTGTCCCTAACGAAGGCCTTTTGGCTGCAACGTAGGTTTTGTCTTGTGTTTTCTTCTAGTAAAACATATGACCTTGTTTATTTTGTTTCTCCACTCTACTGTTTAACCGCGTCTTACTGCAATCCTCCTCATATCCTCATTCCCCTACAGCAGTATCTACTATTATTTACCGTTACTAACTGCAAACTGATCTTTTTTTTCAGCTTTGTCCTAATCCGTATTTACCTTCTTTGTTTCTGTTTTTGTTTCATTTCCTGTTCGTCTGAATCTTGTAGACCAGTATGGTCCAGCTGCAGTCCCGCGGGCCAAATGTGGCCCGCGTAAAATTGTTTTGTGACCCGCGCTCATGCAAAAAAATATTTTTTAAATTATGTATTTAATACTTTTGAGATTAGACTCAAAACGTCCTGTGGAAAGCAATGTTTTACTGCCAGTAGTTAGCATCCAAAACCTTTCGATTGACATTTATATACGAGGGACGGTAAAAAAGTAATGCCTCGTAATTTTTAATTTCATTCAATAGGCAAGAAAACCCAACGGGCTGATCACCCGTTTGCCAGTCACTTTGATTACGGAAACAACGACAAACGGATTAATTTGTCGTTGCCCTAAAGACGCCATTAGGCGTGATGGGAACAACGGCAAAGAAAATCTATTCGCTGTTGCCCTTAAGACGCCACTAGGCGTAATGGCCACTGACTGCTTTGCCGGTCGTTGGCTAAGGACGGAAGAAGAAGAAGAAGAATAGGCTGGCATTATCGTGCAACAGTAGTGCAGTTCTCTGATCTTTTAATGGGTAAAGTCGCCGAAGACAACCTCTAAGCTTCTTCAAAGTTTCAATGTAACGGTCTGCATTCACCGTGTTTCTCTATTCCAAGAAGTCGAGAAGAATCACACCCTTCTCATCCCAAAACACGGAGGCCATAACTTTCCCTACAGATGGTGAACTTTTGAACTTCTTTCTTGTCGGCGATGTTGTGTGATGCCATTCCATTGACTGCCTCTTGGATTCTGGTTCAAAAAAATGAACCCAAGTCTCATCACCTATCACAATATTCGATAAAAACTCTTCTCCTTCACTTTCGTAACGGTGCAGGATGTTGATGGCTATGGTTTTCCTTGTTTCTTTATGTCTGTCTGTCAACATTCTGGGTACCCACCGTGCACAAACATTTGAATAACCCAGGTCTTTAATAATGTTCTGGACACTGCCTTTACTAATGGACAACATGGAAGAAAGTTCATCCAGTGTTACCCGACGGTCACCACGAATAATGCCATCAACTCGATGAATGTTGTGTGGAGTCACTGCGGTAGACGGACGGCCAGTCCGCTTTGCGTCAGCCATTGAGGATTGACCTACTTCAGCTTCGTCACAACGATGTACCCAACGTCGGACAGTGCTAACATCCACTGTTGAATCTCCATAAACATTCTTCAAACGTTCGTGGATGCGAATTGGGGTCTCGCCTTCAGCATTGAGGAATTCTATGACATAACGTTGTTTTAACCGAACGTCTTTGGCAGCCATTTTTAAACTGTTACAGTGGTGCCACCTGTTACTGAAACAGGTTGGTAATGCTATACAGTGCAGAAGAGTGTTTGCGGAATCCTGCTAAATTTACAAATTGCACACCAATGCAGTATTTACATACATAAAAAATAGGAGGAATTACTTTTTGACCTTCCCTCTGTGGCAGAGAGATTTATGATTAATAAATTTTTTATATCTTATCTTTATTCATCACTAATTTTACCCTTCTTTCGCTTTTTCTACCGCTTCTTTCTCGCCTGCGCCTGGTGGAACTTTACCCTCCAATATTCAAACCTTTTGTCATTTCTTCTAGTTAGCATGCACAGTTTATGGCTGTCTGCTAATCTCTTTGATGTAGATCACGAGCAGACCGTAAGTAGCATAAGTGAGCCGGTTACCTGTATCTTGAACGCCAGAGATCGAGTAATCAATGTAACAGCGATCAGAGGGCATAAATTGTCTATTACCGGTTCCTAATAATCTCTAGTGTAGTAAATAATTCTCGATGAATAATTTGAGATGATAGACTTTGACCGCTGAGAATGGCCATTTGAAGCAGAATGTGTAATTACGCACACTGTAAGTTTTATTGCCGAGGTATGATCAGAACCAGAGAATGGCTTTGAACTACGTATAATCCGAAATCGGAACGTAGAACTCTCGACAGGTGTAAAGTCTGGACTTTGGTTTCAGCGTGAGAAATGCGGGTAGTTGCAGAAACATGGAATATGTAGATTTTCCCAAGGTGCTACATCTGGAAATTGAGTCTGTTTCAGGTCTTAGACGTAACTTATTTCTTTCATCCGAGATATATATATACTCTAGATTTTCTACTCAAATTCATCCAAGTACCGCCAGCCAGACTAGAACCTTCTAGCTTTCGAGTCCTAAGATCTCTGTTAATAGAAGTATCATTTAGTTGGTCGAATTGGCGATAGTTTCTACTTCTGCGCTGTGGTAAATATATATATTTAGTAGTGATTGAGTGATTTAAGTGGTGATCGCTTATTTTATTTCACTACGTAATTTCTGTGTGGAAAGATTAAATGATAATTCAGTTACATTCTCTAAAGTTACTGCGTTACAGTGGAGAGCAAATAAATTATATTTCCAGCTAAACTCATTCGGCTATTAATAAATTTGATTAAACTGCTTATAACCAGTCAGAGAATAGTTTAACCATCTAAGTAAATGCACTAATGACTCATGAGTATTGACGAAATATATTTATATGTATTTCTAATTCATGATGATGTGTTTTATTTTATATGACTATAACTTATTTCACGGGAGTTTTTAAACGATGAGACAAGCTCTAAGCTTGCAGTTTATAATTTAAGTTATAACTGAAGTGGATACTATGTTATACTTTACGCGGATAAGATAGGATTGTGAATATGCATATGATGTTAAGTTTTACATTTTTTCTCCCTATTCAGTTCTGGGTCAAAAACCCTATAACCCTTACCATCGGCTTCCATTCCATATGAACTGAATATATTTTACAAAGAAAGAACATTCTAAATAACTTATAGGGCTTTAAAGGTGACTTGTCCGGCCTCGTATATACACCCAGATAGAGACAAAGCACCAGCCTAAAAGACTTATTAAGAATAAATGCTAACTGGACTATTAGAATATCCAGAGTTCTTGGTTTTCCAAAGTTCATATACAGTCAGCCTGTGGTGGCGACTAAAGCAAACAGTAACAGTACTTATATAACGACCACGTGTGGTGAAAAGGATTGATCCTGTAATAGAATTTGTTTACCTGGAAATCGACGAGACGATTGAAGAGTTCCCGCTACTGTATCCTGTGACCAGTTGATTCCATAATTATTTCCTACCTGGACAAAATTTGAAGTAACATTTAACAGCATCCTGCTTAAAATATATTGAATCTAGCGCTTCACAACATTTGATTAATTAGTCGGTTGGAAAAGCTGGGGCTTGATTCGACAGACAACCAACAGCGGATGGGCTGCATGTTTCTTTAATCAATTTTCCAGAGGTGGTGAATGCAACCTGTAGGTAAGGTTGATTGTGTGTGGTTCTGTGATCACAGTTTGTTTGTCAGAGCGAGCGAATGCAGGATAAATAATTCTTTCATGTAATAACTCATTTAATAACTTTGTATTTCTTTATGCAAGGTTGTTGCTAAATGATATTTTCCTCTTAGAATTGATTTAATATATCAACTCTGTTCTTAACCATAGAGGGAAAACTTAGACCATAGCGGATAAATCTGTGACTCTTTGGGGCTATAACTTTTCTTCTAACAGGATTGTGGCTCAACAGAGGGGGAAAGGATTACTCCTATGAATCTATTATTCTCTTAGTAATTCATTTAACGTATGTGTATTTATATGTGATTATTTTATGTATTGTGGTGAATTTTCTTATGATAAAATAAACTTTACATAAACTTTATTCTTCTTCTTCCTCGTTTGCCCTGAAAAGGACGGTGGTTGCGTTGTGTCTGTTTATGCCTAAGCTGTGATATCTGCACCTTTCGGTCGACACATCCGACTTCAGCACGGCATTTTTTAAGGACCGGGTTTGCCTTCCCATTGCGATCCGCACTCGCTCAGCCAGACTGCACTGCTGCAGACTGTTTCCAGGACCACCACGTGGAGGTGGAGTGCGGTCTTGACCAGCTCTGGTTCGCTGGTCCTGATGCCAGCAGTACAGCTATTGGTCGCTGACTGCATTCACTATTGCTGCATCTTGGGGTCCAGTGTGTCGGTTCAGCTCGTCCCAAATATTATTATTCCATAGATATAGTTTCATGTCTGTACGGCTAACCGTTGTCACTTGTGTGTGCGGGTCTGTGAGTGGTTGATATAGAGTACATCTCTATAACTGAGTAATCTGTCTGACATACATTTTTCTGTTGTAGAGAGATAGGCTGAGCGAGAGATTTCATCGAACTTCAGAGACAGACTTACTTATTGTCCGACCATCTCACTCGTGAAAAAATCTATTTCTATTATTATCTCTCACTGAGTCATCTCATGTTCTAGTATATTCAGAAGGGACCAATTTGAGTCTTAATTTACCTATCGCAAATCTACGACACCCTCATATATATATATATATATATATATATATATATATATATATATATATATATATATATATATATATATATATATATATATATATATATATATATATATATATATATATATATATATATATAATTTTATTTATTTATTTTATTTTTTTAAAGTTTGACATCAGAAATGAGAGCACGGCGGTACTTGTTTGTGTTTATAGTGTTTAATAGTAATCAAAATGTTAAAAAAAAAAAAAACATTATTTTTAAATGGTGGTTTATTTTTTGGCTCGGCATTAAAAGACGACACAAACAGAATTATTTGACAATTAACTAATAGTTCTAGTTTCTAGTTTTTGTTTTTGTTTTTTGTTTTTAGTCAGCCATACCCCTTCAGAACAATCAGCCTGAGTCATGTAATAAAATAATGCTTAAAATCATAGAGTAAAGAATAAAAAGTAAGTAGACAGCAAAGTCCACGAAGAGCAGTTTGGTTTTAGACGGAACAAAAGAGGCAATATTGTACCTAAGAATATTAGCAGAAAAGTATACAGAGGTCCAGAAAAATATATACATGTGCTTCAATGACTATAGGAAGGATTTTGACAGAGTCCATCACGAGAAAATAATTGAATGCCTCGAAGACATAGGTATTGATGGAAAAGACATAAGAATACTCAGTAACTTTTATTGGGAGAAAACTGCTACTGTAAGATCTGGAAGGAACTATTCACTATACATCGACATAAAAAGAGGTGTCAGACGAACAGGAAAAGAAACAAAAACAGAAACAAAGAAGGTAGATACGGATTAGGACACAGATGACAAAAAAAGATCAGTTTGCAGTTAGTAACGGTAAATAATAGTAGATACTGCTGTAGGGGAATGAGGATATGAGGAGGACTGCAGTAAGACGCGGTTAAACAGTAGAGTGGAGAAATAAAATAAAAAAGGTCATATGTTTTACTAGAAGAAAACACAAGACAAAACCTACGTTGCAGCCAAAAGGCCTTCGTTAGGGACAGACAAACAAAAAGAGAAAGAAAAGAAAGTAAGAATTAAGTAGAAAACATAAAATGTAGAGCAAAAAATTCCCTGATTTTGGGTCATATCTATTCTCTCTCATTTTGGTCCTTGGTTCGCTGACTGACAAAGCAAACAGTGACCATCACGCCTTGTGGTGTCTTGTATGGCAGCAATAAACAGTCTTCACTTTGCTCGGCCAACAGCCATACTTCATGTAGTGCCCCAGGTATTCTCTCAATCTCTCAATTTATCTCTCACTACCCCTCTACTTCTTCTCTCCCAACATACATTTTCATTTTTTATTTTTTTTTATTTTATACATTTTTCCTCAATCAGTTTTCCAGTCCTTGCTGCTTGTTTTGTTTTCTATTTTTCTACTTTGAATTTCCTATCTACCACCGATTTCCAGTAGCAGCGGCAGACGTTGTGGTCTGCCATGTGACACAAATCAGGAAGTTTTTCCTATTACTTTTATGTTTTCTACTTAATACTCACGTTGTTTCCTTTCTGTTTGGTTTGTTTGTCCTTGACGAAGGCCTTGTGGCCGCAACGTAGGTTTTTTTCTTGTCGTTTTTCCTAGTAAGAGATATAACCTTTTGTTTTTTAATTAATTTTGTTCCCTCTCTACCAAAGGGGATTGAACGGTTAGAGACATCACTATACTAGGTCCAGCTTCGAGAGGTGGGGTGACAAGTTCCCTTCCTCGCTGTCTTTGCCACTCCTAACTCACAAGCACGTCACGTACCCATTTACAGTTGGGTAGACTGGAGCTTGACGCCACCGTGTTTCAAACCTGGTAGGTACATTTCAGAAAACTAAACCCGAACTCAGACGATGTCACGATTGAGTTTTACTTTCTCTTTCATTCACTTAGTTTCACTCATTTTGAAACAGTAAATGTAATAATGGAAAAGTTCCTATCAGTTTGAACCAATCGTTCATAACTTTGTTTCATACAAACAATAATCACGGGATACAAATGCTAAGAGGATAGAAACAACATACCTCTTTAAATTACAGATTATAAAATATTAGCAGAGGTTGTAGTAATATGTGTGAATCGTTGATGGGTCGACAGACTGTAGTCTATGCTACACATGATCATAGTGGTTGTTCTTTCACGTTCCTGATGTTTGTGTTGAGTCAGAACGAACTATTTAGGACTTTACGATACATTTAGCCGGAGGCGTACTTAAAGTATGTGGCACCCGGGGCGGATTCTACCTTCGGCACCCCGTCCATTATGAACCACACTTGCAAGTATATTTTTAACAGTAAGTACTATCATAGAAGTGTCCGATGGTACCCCTCTCATGGCTCTCACCCGTTGCAGTCCGCCCCCTCGCACCCTCCTTAGTACGCCACTGCTGATTTAGCAGCACAGACATTTCACTCATGTACGTTTTCAATGATTTTATTGGGTGCTACCAATCTCAACGAATGTACAATCAAAATGTGAATAAACGTAGACGTCTGCATTCTGACAATCTTCTTAACGTATGCCACGATCACGTACAAAGTGTGGTAGACCAAAAAAAAAAACAACGTCGTACTGTACTCTACACTTGACAATTATTCTAGATCTTGTATTCTACGACAATTCTCTAGATTTCACTGGTCATAGTAAATTCTCTTGCTTATGACTTGTTCATTGCGTTAGTCTGACTGGCTAGTATACTATACTTCATTTCTGTTGTTTTTAAGGTGATGCTTGAAATTATCTGTTGACCCGTCGACACCGGGGAATCTTACTTTGTTTTCAAGACTGATACCTTAATGTAGTTCTTGCGAGGCATAAAGTTTATAAATGAGATGACACGTACCTTCTCTCAAGGGTGGACATCTCCGTCCAACGAAATAAATCACAATGATCTTCTGTCTACAATAGGAATCACTTCTCACACATGATTCATTCTTGAATTCTTACTTAGTGTTGGGTTTTCATCTGTTTCCACAGATTCGCCTTTGAACAAGAATTTCCAAATCGACCACACCAAAGCTCATCAGACTGAGTATTTTCTGTCCTTCTTAGACGAAGACTTGGGTAGAACTGCCTGCGCACACATCGTTGCATTATCACTGATATTCTTCACTTCACGTGTCGAACAAAAACCATGTTCGACACATGTGAATACAGATCACGTCATGTGGCAGAGTGTAAGAATAACTGCTTGTCCTTTTGACTCAAGAGGGGGGAACTCTTACTCCTACTGTTACCTAAGTAGTATTACTTCCCCTTTATTATTTCCCTTCTTTCTCAACCCGGCTATATGTGATGAAAACCTATTATTATTACAGTTTTCCAATACACACATGCATACAAACACGCACACAAACCCATTTGACAAAAATACACAAACACACACATACCCATATGACAAAAATACTTCCCATAGATCAATCAAATCTTCAACCATCTTTTCGTTTATTTGATTCATACATAAAACGTTAGAAAGAAAGCATGCTACCAGTAACAATATCTATAGATCAATAGAAAGTCTTCTCCCAAGTTTCAGATTGTTTTGAGGATGAGACATTTGAAAAACAGCAATATTTAAAATTAATAACACTTCACGAAACAGGTTATTATTCTACATAAGACACCTCAAAGCAAACTGCAAAAAAAAAACCAAACCCCTGATCGAAGGAAAACATTTAACGAGATCATTAAGACAAAGTGCTCATTAATACGTTTTTAAGAGACCCATTGGGGAACGAACGAACGAACGAACTTTATTTTCAAAGGGTTAAGAATTGGGCACGCAGGCCCGTCTGACATTTGCCCTTCCTCTCTCTCTCATCATATATACTGTATCCTTTCATCCTCACATTTACTTTAAGCATTATTAAGGCATTTATCATTATAAAAGTAATATAACATCAAATATTTGCAATAATCATCATAATTAAAGTATGTTTTTAAAATAAAGAAAGAAAGAAAGAAAGATAAATAGATAGATAGATAAGATAGATTAGATAGATTAGATAGATAGATAGATAGATAGATAGATAGATAGATAGATAGATAGATAGATAGATAGATAGATAGATAGATAGATAGATAGATAGATAGATAGATAGATAGATAGATAGATAGATAGATAGATAGATAGAACGAACTTTATTTTCAAAGGGTTAAGAATTGGGCACGCAGGCCCGTCTTACATTCTGCCCTTCTTCTCTCTGTCATCTTACATACCGTATCCTTTCAATAGCACATGTAATTTTAGCATTATTTAAGCATACAACATTATCGAGGTAAAATAATAACATACATTTGTAACATCCAGACATAATCAAATTTAGGGGGGGGGGTAATTAAGGGTAAGCAGATAGAGAGGTGGGTCGAGCACTACTCTGAGCTTTACGCTAGAGACAATACCGTTACGCCTGCAGCCCTTGATGGTGTCAACAGTCTGCCAACTATGGAGGAGCTGGATGTTGAACCAACATTAGAGGAACTCAGCAAGGCCATTGATAGCTTGGCCTCTGGCAAAGCACCAGGCAGTGATGGGATTCCTCCTGATTTAATCAAATGCTGTAAGAGCACGCTATTACATCCCCTGCATAGGATGCTGTGCCAGTGCTGGGAAGAGACAACTATTCCTCAAGACATGCGAGATGCCAAGATTGTAACACTGTATAAAAATAAAGGAGACAGAAGTGATTGCAATAACTACAGAGGCATCTCTCTTCTTAGTATTGTTGGTAAGGTTTTTGCCAAAGTCATCTTAATGCGACTACACAAGTTAGCTGAGCGCATATATCCAGAGTCACAGTGTGGATTCCGAGCTGGCAGATCAACAACAGACATGATCTTCTCTCTCCGCCAGCTTCAGGAAAAAATCAAGAGAGCAGAAAAGACCATTATATATCGCCTTTATAGACCTCACAAAAGCATTCGACCTGGTTAGTAGGGATGGACTCTTTAAAATCCTCCTGAAAATAGGCTGCCCTCCTAAAATGCTGGAAATGATAAAGTCATTGTAGAAGGTGTAAAATTATTCTCTCCAAGATGCGTAGAAGGTAGAAATTCTGGCACTTGAATTGTAGAGTATTACCACTAGACACCAGAGATGATGAAGGCGGAGAAGTATGGTGTCTTTGGTCTGGTTTGTGTATATGATGTAGATGTGAAGTCAAACAGGTAGCAGTAAAGGTAGAGTCCACACAGGACGTCACATAAACTCACGACGTAGAAAGTCAATGAACGTTGTAACTGCTAGTGACGTTTCCATCATTTATTGGGACGCCACAATGACAAGATGTGTAGACATTAACAGGTAGGTAACAGGTACTTAGAACAGTCATATTATATTGACATAGTCAGCACAACATTTGACAGCAGACAGCATAATAATGGTGAATCAAATCATGGGCTTCAATGCATCATAATCGACTGTAAATGTATTCAGGTGTGGAAACCATCATCCTTTTCTATAACAGCCGATGTATATATATATAAAGGTAGGAGATTAAATCCCTTCTCCTTCTCTGACCTCCAGCAAGACAGGCATGACTTCTGGAGTATCAAGTAATGTCCTCTAATTTCCTTTAATAACAATGGTATCAAACCTAAACTGACGTGGAACCGCCAGAACAGCAAAGTCCAACAAGCAGATAGCCTTTAGGACATGCATCAACCCGATGCATAACAACATGGTGATTCGTGAGTTGAAAACTTCTCATAACGTAGACTCTTTCCCGCCCAGGGAAAGTTGACAACTAGGCACAAAATGTCAATCATGAAAGTTAGCGACAATGATAATCAATGTAGAGCAATTACCTTCTCTTCAGGAATAAATACACAACTCACTCGCCTCCAGGCGCTTTGAATCACAAAAGGAAATATCATCTGAGATGAACACTATAGAGGACTTCCATTCCCGAACAATATGATCATGATAGACGCTGAAAACGCGTCTATCTCTCTCGACAAAATCTGTGACACTGCCGGGCGGAAGCTTGTACAAAAACCCACAACCAAAAAACAGACATGCGCAGAAACGTTCGATTTGAATACAATTCACACAACGACGAAGCTATGGGCATATTCTAAGAACGACACTTAAAATCGAGCCTTATAAGGATAGGAACTAACTATCGACGCAGGTTGCCAAACGTTTACAAGAAAAGTGGGCCTGAGCGCTCCATAAATGGACATGACCCAAGATCGGTCAAACCACAACCGAAGGGCATAAGAACAGGTAACTACTTAAAGTAAAAAGTAACTTCAATTCCAAGAGTTATATACCTTGCATTAGAAAAATTGAGTACACCGATAACATAGTAAAATTCTTGTGTGTAACATATTACCGCAACCTCCCGATAAAAAAAAAAATGAAACATTTTTTTTAAAAATATCCACGAGCAAGCTAAAAGCGGCTCAAACATACGAATTATGCGTGGATAAATAGACAAACTGCCTAACATGAGGCTAAATCGACACATAGAGTGACAGGTGAGAATATATCTCAGCAGAGAAAATCTGTCTCAAAATATATACATATATCGGGGAGGTGCCACCAACCACACATCACATTGCTGGTCACGTTAGCATGTAAACATAATATACATATCTTGTATGCAAGTGTAATAATAATCATTATCAAAATAGCGGTGTCATTATCCTAGCACCGCTTCAAAAGGATGTACACATGTGATAGTAAATATTACATTACCTAAACATGTAATAATATTATAATGCAATACATAATGAAATACGTTGACGATACATGAAGATCCAGGTCAATGACAAAAGGACACATCTTCTGTCGTTCCAACGGTAAGTATAGACTTCACAACTCTTCATGCTTGACAACAGTAAGGTAACTTCTCAGATCATCAATGACATGCTGAGAAAATACAATCAATATAATCCTATTTAACAACCATTAAGTTTCATAATATACAATACATTTTTATTAATAATTGTGGCCGAGTGAACTTTCGGCCCTTATATTGCCTACTCAGCCTTCTTCTGTTATATTAAAGATGGTAACAGAAGAAGATGATAACAAAGCACATTAATATGAGTTCACATAAAGTGAGAGCAGATGTGCTAATGTATGATTATAATATAGCTGTGTTATGGATCTGTAATATATCTGGAAATATAGGACAGAAGTATTAGTCGGAATCATGTGGGCATCTAGACAGAATGTCAGCCATCACATTATCCGAACCACGGATAGCTCGTACCGTGAAGTGAAAAGGTTGAAGAGCAATTGCATATCGAGTAGACCTCGAGCTCTTCAAATTCTTACTCTGTATAGCCGTAAGAGCTTTCTGGTCGGTTTCTACTATGAAATGTGCGCCTAGAAGGAATCTTTGTAGTTTGAGAATTGACCAGACCATAGCCAACAGTTCACGGTCTAAAACCGAGTAATTCCTTTCTGCAGCATTAAGTTTTCTGGAGATATACATTACAGGATGCAGAGTTCCAGAGTACTCTTGCATTAGTGCCGCTCCAATCCCAGTGGATGAAGCGTCACTACGAAGAAAAAATGTCTTATCTTTAGTAGGTAACACTAGAATAGGTGGTGTTGAAAACATAGTTTTGATCTTATCCAGCGAGGATTGGCATTCCTGAGACCAGTGAACCATATTAGGAGACCCTTTCTTTAGTAGTGTAGAAAGAGGTGCCATGATAGAGGATAGATTCGGAGTGAATCGTCCATAAAAATTGTATAAGACCTAAGAGACTTCGCACTTGCTTTTTAGTCTTAGGAATAGAGATGTTAAGTATCTTAGTGATATTATGGTCCTCTGTCTTTAGGAAACCATGACCAACTCGATGGCCTAGGAAAGAGATTTCGCTAAAACCAATGCAGGCTTTAGAGGGTTTCGCTGTCAGGTTATGCTCGCGTAAAGTAGACAGTAATTCATTTAACCCCGAATAGTGATCTTCCCAAGTATCGCTGAAAAGACAGATGTCGTCTAGGTATGCAATGACATCTGACCGATAAGATAGGATTCGACGCATCATGCGTACGAATGTAGCTGGTGCGTTCATAAGGCCGAAAGGCATGAAATTCCATTGAAAAAGGCCTCTAGGTGTAGAAAAAGCAGTAAAAGGTTTGGCGCGTTCAGATAAAGGAACTTGCCAATATCCTTTAGACAAATCAAGTTTAGTGAAAAAATGAGATTTAGAAAGCCTAGTAAGTAGCTCTTCTAGTAAAGGCATAGGTTCAGCATCGAACTTCGTAACTTGATTCAATTTGCGATAGTCAACGCAAAGACGTATGTTATTGTCTTTTTTTTTCGAACAATAACCATCGGCGAAGAATATGCAGAAGTGGATGGTTCAATTATTTTTAAATCTATCATCTCATCCAACTCCTTCTCAACCTGTGCTTGAAAATGTATAGGAATAGGATAAGGTCTGACTCTAATAGGAGTATGGTCAGTTAGAACAATGTCATGTTCAATGACATGAGTTTGTCCAGGGATGTCAGTGAGGACATCCTGAAATGTTTGTAACATAACCGAAACTTGTCGCTGTTCTCCTAGAGATAAATCAGGAGAAACAGTAACATTTTTCCATGATTCACTAGAATGAAGTGGAATCATCGGAAGCGGAAGATTAACATCCGAAAAACTTGCCTCATCCTGTATTACGGACAGTGATGAGTAATGACCATGTTGGACTGGAGAATCGTCCGTTGCCTGGAAAATAGGCTGTAAATAATCAGGACGTTCATGGAATTCTGTAAGCATGTTGATGTGGAAGGTTTTATGTTTCCCGTCAATATCGACAATATAGTCAACATCTGAAATTTTCGATATTATATCGTACGGACCTTTCCAAGAAATAAGAAGTCTGTTTTCCCTACAAGGTAGCAAAACAAATGCTTTGTCACCAGGACAAAGTTGTCGTAAGGTTCTTTTCTTATTGGCAAATTGCCTTGCCTTCTGTTTAGCAAATTCAGAAGAAGAAGTTGCCAATTTGCATGCTTCGATAATCTTTTGTCTCAGCGCGATGACATATTCGTAAGAGGATTTTGTGTCATCGGTAATATTATCAGCGGTTATGAGATCATGAAGCAAAGACATAGGGCCGCGCGGTCGCGCGCCAAAGACAAGTTCAAAGGGAGAAAATCCTGTATGTTCATTGGGGACCTCTCTGTAAGCGAAGAGGGCTGCAGGTAAAACCCTGTCCCAATCTTGAGGATGATCCTCAGTTATTTTCCCTAATAAGTTTTTGAGTGTTCTATTTAGGCGTTCGACCATCCCATTAGACATTGGATGATAGATACTACTCGAAGATCTCTCTATCTGCAGAGTAGACATCACTTGAGACATGGTATCCGATATTAGTTGGGTGCCATGATCTGATAATATTTCTCCGGGGAATCCCAGACGAGAAAATATTAGCCAAAGAGCGTCTGCAACATCGGCAGTGGAAATGCTCTTCAGAGGTATAGCCTCTGGCCAACGTGTGCACATGTCCACACACGTTAAGATAAACTGATGTCCTCTGGCAGATTTGATCTTAAACGGACCAATAATGTCTATTGCCATTTTCTGAAACGGCCTAATAGGAATGTCTGCAGCCTGAATAGGTGCAGCATGGCGTGGACCTTTGGATTTGACCTCTTGACATACTTTACAAGATCGACAATAAATCCGTATGTCTTTGTTTACAAATGGCCAAAAGAAAGCCGCAAGAACTCTAGACTTCGTACGGGAAAAACCCATATGTCCAGCACACTGAGAGTCGTGAGCGTGCTGCAAAATTTTAACTCTCAAATTCTTGGGCACAAGAATCTGAGAATGACTTGACTTAGTGGAGTCTTGAACCATACGTACAAGTACGCCATTCTTCATTGTAATCCACGATTTACGATTTGTATCTTTATTCGGATCACCTTTTGTTGCAAGAGTGAAGAATTTCTTTAGAGTCGGATCATCTTCTTGCTGTTTTATAAACGAGTCACGAGAAATTACCAAGGGATCATCTTGGTTATGCACTTCATTATCTTCAGTAGATGAAGTTTGAGGCATATTAAGAGCTTGAGCTCTAGTGACTACAGTATTAGCAATTTGCATATTTTGTTTTTCTCAAACGGAAATTTGTTGCGGAGTGCATTCTTTGACTCGGTGAATACGACCGATGATAAGATCAGCGATCGGATTCGGCAGAAGACATGCGTGTACATCTCCTGTAAAGAAAGGAGTAGCAATCCTAATGATAGCAGTAGAGTATTTCTCTAAGGTGCCGCCAAATGTTACACATTTGACTACTTTTCCTGTAGCACGGGAAGGATCTACGAGTGACTGCCTAACACCAATTGTGGTGCATCCAGAATCAAAAAGAACTGAGACTGTATTGTCATTTACGAAACCTTTGTGTAAGACAAGAGAACCTCTTCCATCATGCACTACTGACGCAGGAAGAGCGGGAAGAGGATGGCCACAACTTAAAGTGGACACCGTAGTTGGTTCAAATAATGTTTTGCATTGGGTGCACTGAGATGCTCTCCCAAAATCAAAAGCGGAACATGCCATATTATTAGCGTCATTTTTATCTTTAGTCTGTTTATAGGCTTCATGTGACTCTTGCTGTTCAGAGTTTGCCTGATAATGTGATTTATGTTTTTTTTTTGTATTGTGATCTACCTCGATTATTATTGCCTCTATAATCATTATTGTATCCTCTATTGTAACCCCTATTTGGGTTTGAGTCATAGTTCTCATGGTTACCATTATCATATTCATTGTAATGCGTATCTCTATACGTATGATCTTGTTGTCTCCATGACGGATAACTTGGATAGTTTCTATAATGACTTCCTCTGCGGAAATTCCTTTAATTGTGACCACCCCTGAATCGAGGGCTGTCGGCTCGTCTCCAGTTCTTCGCAGAAGAACCCTGAAATGGTTGGTTACCTTGGTTTTGATAACTATTATGGTTACCCTTTTTATCAAACCTGTTTTGTGGTCCCTGAAATTTGTGTGAGTAATTAGGGTTGTATGGTGTTGCTGAAGCAACTGGCATACCTTCCTTAACCTTAGCATTGCTAAATGCTACGTCCGGATGTGCAGTGACGTATTGGGTACAATACTCTTCCATTTCTTTTACTGTCTTGGGTTTACGCTCATGTAGGAATTCAAGGAATGGTTTATTTACACTTGACATAGTCTTGTCTCTGAGCAACAAGTCCATAAGAGCTTCATATGTCCTTTCTGTTTTGGACAATTCAATCCAACGATTAAATGTAAGACGTGTCCTTGCAATGAATTCTGAGAATTCTACCCCTGATTCAGGTACCATTTTCTTAAACAAAAGACGGTAACCTTCCTCTGTTAATTGATATTATTTTAACAAGGCTGCTCTGATAACATCATAATTATTCTGGTCAGCCTCTTCTACCAAGCTTAAACTAGTCAGAGTGTCACCTTTCAGTATCTCAGATAACTGATTAGCATATTGTGATCTATCCACATCTATGATTTCAACAAGAACGTTCAAATCTATCTAGCCAAACTGTTATATCGTCACTGGATGGATTAAATGCTGGTAGCTTGATCTTGTAAATAAAAGGTTTAACATTACCACCAGATGACTGATTAACAATACCCATATTTGTCAATTTCAACTTTTCTAACTCAAATGCTAAAAGTTTTTCCTGATGTTCATGTTCCATCTTTGTTTTTCTCTCGTCAGCTTCTCTTTCTAGTCTTTTTGTTCAGCTTCTCTGTCTAATCTCTTTTGTTCAGCTTCACTGTCTAATCTCTTTTGCTCAGCTTCAGCTTCTCTTTCTAATCTTTTTTGTTCAGCTTCTCTTTCTAATCTTTTTTGTTCAGCTTCTCTTTCTAATCTTTTTTGTTCAGCTTCTCTATTTTGTTTTTCCATTTCCATTTGGAATCTCTTTTCGTCCACTTGCATCTGCAATTTCTTTCGTTCAAATTCTAATTCCAATCTTCTATCATCAGCTTTTGGTTTTTTCTCTTCAGCATTCAGTTTATCAATTTCCAACTTTTGTGCTTTTTCATATGGAGCAGTTGCATGACGTCAAACAGGTAGAAGTAAAGGTAGAGTCCACACAGGACGTCACATAAACTTACGACGTAGAAAGTCAATGAACGTTGTAACTGCTAGTGACGTTTCCATCATTTATTGGGACGACACAATGACAAGATGTGTAGACATTAACAGGTAGGTACATCACAGGTACTGTAGAACAGTCATCATTATATCGACATAGTCAGCACAACATTTGACAGCAGACAGCATAATAATGGTGAATCAAATCATGGGCTTCAATGCATCATAATCGACTGTAAATGTATTCAGGTGTGGAAACCATCATCCTTTTCTATAACAGCCGATGTATATATATATAAAGGTAGGAGATTAAATCCCTTCTCCTTCTCTGACCTCCAGCAAGACAGGCATGACTTCTGGAGTATCAAGTAATGTCCTCTAATTTCCTTTAATAACAATGGTATCAAACCTAAACTGACGTGGAACAGCCAGAACAGCAAAGTCCAACAAGCAGATAGCCTTTAGGACATGCATCAACCCGATGCATAACAACATAGTGATTCGTGAGTTGAAAACTTCTCATAACGTAGACTCTTTCCAGACCAGGGAAAGTTGACAACTAGGCACAAAATGTCAATCATGAAAGTTAGCGACAATGATAATCAATGTAGAGCAATTACCTTCTCTTCAGGAATAAATACACAACTCACTCGCCTCCAGGCGCTTTGAATCACAAAAGGAATATCATCTGAGATGAACACTATAGAGGACTTCCATTCCCGAACAATATGATCATGATAGACGCTGAAAACGCGTCTATCTCTCTCGACAAAATCTGTGACACTCCCGGGCGGAAGCTTGTACAAAAACCCACAACCAAAAAACAGACATGCGCAGAAACGTTCGATTTGAATACAATTCACACAACCCCGAAGCTATGGGCATATTCTAAGAACGACACTTAAAATCGAGCCTTATAAGGATAGGAAATAACTATCGACGCAGGTTGCCAAACGTTTACAAGAAAAGTGGGCCTGAGCGCTCCATAAATGGACATGACCCAAGATCGGTCAAACCACAACTGAGGGGCATAAGAACAGGTAACCACTTAAAGTAAAAAGTAACTTCAATTCCAAGAGTTATATACCTTGCATTAGAAAAATTGAGTACACCGATACCAAAGCAAAATTCTTATGTGTAACAGTCATTCCATGACGGCATGAAGGGAACAGTCCAATATGCTGGAAGCACGTCACAGCCCTTTGATATACGAAGTGGCGTTAAACAAGGCTGTGTTCTGGCTCCGACCCTCTTTGGAATCTTCTTTGCCTTACTCTTGAAACATGCATTCAGAGATGCAACTGAAGGAATATGCCTTCACACTAGGTCAGATGGCCGTCTGTTTAATCTTTCAAGGCTGAAGGCAAAAACAAAAATCAGAAGGGTCACTATAAGAGACTTGTTGTTTGCTGATGATGCTGCAGTCGTCACTCAAAGCCAACAGGAGCTTCAGAGCTTGATGAATCGCTTCACTAAAGCATGCAAGGACTTTGGCCTCACAATAAGTCTAAAGAAAACGAATGTGCTGAGTCAGGATGTGGGTGCTGCACCAGTTATAACTATCGATAACTATGAATTGGCAGTGGTGCACCACTTCACATACCTAGCGTCTACCATCAATGACAAACTCTCACTGGATACAGAAATCGACAGCCGCATTGGCAAAGCTGCAGCTACCTTTGCCCGCCTCACATCGCGTGTTTGGGGAAACTCTAAACTCACAATGAAGACCAAAGCTGCGGTATATAATGCCTGCGTCACCAGCACACACTCCTATATGGCAGCGAGACCTGGACGACCTATGCTAAGCAAGAAAGAAGGCTCAATACCTTCCATTTGCGGTGTCTACGCCGCATCCTCGGCATCTCGTGGAAAGATAAAGTGACAAATGACGAGGTGTTGTCACGTGCTGGCCTTCAAAGTATGTATACGCTTCTTAGACAGCGCAGACTTCGCTGGCTTGGCCATGTTCGCCGCATGGAAGATGGTCGCATCCCAAAAGATATCTTCTACGGACAATTAGCAGATGGCAAGAGAACAGTTGGGCGACCACAGCTGAGGTTCAAAGATGTGTGCAAGAAAGATATGAGAGCACTGGACATGGATCCAGCAACATGGGAGGATGAAGCTGCCGATCGCACTAAGTGGCGATGCTATTTACGGCGCCACCTCAGATTGGGCGAATAGAGGCACACACAAGAAGCAGAGGTGAGGAGAAAACGTCGAAAGGAGCACCAGGAAAATAAGCAGCTGAGGGCTGTCACCTCAGGGGCGCATTCCCATAGTCAGTTATGACTGAAGGGACTATTATTATTATTATTATTGGGGGGGGGGGGGGAATTATTAATTAAAATAAATTAACAAAAATTAATACCTTAAAAAAAAAACTGACATACACAATCTAAACCATTCATACAGTAAATAAGACATAATTTGAAACGTAATCAGATAATGGTGGCATATAATAAGAACTCGTGACATTTTGGAAATCTGCTGAATTAGCTGGGACTTCAAGTGTTGTCAGCGCATGCGGAAAATGTTCCCACAGGTGAGCAACTTTGAGTCCCAAGCAGATACTGCCACAGGGAGTGAATTGTTGACGCCTTTAATACACGAGATCCAGTTTTATAACCTATGCTCCTTAGGGAGGTAAAGGGTATTGACTGATAGATGAGAATCGTACATATAGGCCCGTCTTGCATTTTGCCCTTCCTCTTACTCATCTTTATTGCTAGGTATCCAGACATTCTCCAACATACTTAAGGTATTAGTTCAATGGCGATGCAACATTATAAGTAGTATAAAAGCATACATTTACAGTATCTGATTACAATTAAGAAGTAAGGTATATTAAAATGAAAAACTAGTCATCAGACCCTCATACAGTATATTAGATAATAATAATTCGAAACATAATCCCTTAAGGCGGCATATAATCCGCACTCATAATGTATTTGAACAGTCTACGATTATATGAGTAGGGACTGTGCATGTTTTTCAGGTCATGTGGAAGATTGTTCCAAAGATGAGCAGCTGAGTAAGCCAAGCTCTTCTTGTACAAATCTAGCCTCGGCTTGGGTACCTCTAACTGGTTTAAGCGCTGACTACGTTTTTCATTGAATTTTAAAAGTGGTCACAGATACGTGTAGTGAAATTGACAGAGATACAACGGTAAAATACCTCCAAGGATAACATATAAGGATAAAAAACATAATGCGTAGGCTGCTGATGTACATGATCGCCCAGACCGCGGGTCATCACCCTCCATAAGAATTGACTTGCTAGACAGGAGGGGAACGGCGGATGAAAGAAAAAAAATATGACTGGAAAGATTGCGTGAGACTGGAAAGGCTAAGGAGACGCAATTGGGGGGGGAAACGGAGAAAAGTCACGTTTCCCAAGTTGACATAAAAAGTAAGCAACTCGACAGAAGGGACCATAGATATGTTACGCCACAGTCATTTATTGGACGCTTTTGCGCGATACCAAGCCCTTGATTTGAATTCAGCGGCTAAACGCAGATGTTCGAAATATTACAAAAATTAAAAAGTAATTTTTTCTTAATATTAATGTTAGGAATATAAAAATTAGCTGGCCGGATGGCCCATTCAGAGCAGTGAACTAATATGTTCTTACTTTTACAGACGGATAGATAATATTGAAGATAATGACAAAAGACAGTGTAGTTTACATCTTCGACAGACTGTATTGAATCTAAAAGTGTCGCTATTTTGCACAAAAAATCACGACCTTGAGACGCAGGTGTTCAAATCTACGTAGTATGGAAGAGAGGGGTTTTGGGGTGGTAGCTGTGTCTAAATATAACTTTTAACGACAAAAATTTGGAGGGGAGAGAAAGGTTGGTTCAAAAATCAAGTACATTTTGTAGAAACGCAAGTAGAGACGGACAGACTAACAGATAACCATCCATACTTGACTGAAGCATGACTGAAATGACTTTATGGTAGGAAATTTGAAATTCAAATAAACCTAGGCAGTGATTGGCCACAGACAATCATATCATTAGCGCTCAGACGCGAAAGTGGGGCCATTCTTCAATAGTTGTTCAGTGATAGACACAGATTTTAAAGTGTGGTGATTTCCATATGAAAGAAAGTGTAAGAAGTTTAGGGACGCCATACTATAGCCAGCAGCTCAGCTGAGTTTTGCTAGCAATTCTGTGTTATTTATTCATAATCTGGTAAGATTGAAATTATTTCCTTATATATATTTTGAATATTGTTTCATGTTCGAGTGATTTGATACTGCCATATCGAAATCTAGCCTTACAAACAAGTAGGGATTTGCTCTAGACCCCCCGCCCTAGTCAGGGTCTAGGGACCAACAATGTACATAAACTCCAGCAAGGGTTAGGCAAGACAGATCAAGTGTTGGGAATAATGAAACATATTACCTATCCTCTTTTAGGGCAGACAACTAATAAATATTTTTCAGAATCTATAGTCTGGGAGGATCTATCTGATGTAAAACCACCATGGTAAATGTGCTGTTTGGTCAGAGAGATCTGACCTGTCTGTATGATGTGGTTGTTGTGTCAGTGTTGTGTCCAGACGTGGGTAGAGAATAGATTTTGACACATGGCCCATACTTTGATTGCAGAGCTGTGAGTTTCTGTTGTCAACAAAGCAGTGTCTATTCAGTTGGTGACTTTACTCGAGTGTATCTGTGCAGTACTTGTGACAGAGACCACCATTATTGCCCGCCAGCACGGAGAGGTGGGACCACCTGATTTCAGCACCAGAGCTACAACTACAAGATGAGTGAGCCTCTGGTCTGCTGGACATTCACCAACGCTGTGTAGTTACTAATACCCCATAAAAATTCCCACCATTTTCTGGACACTGTGTAGTCAATATAGACAGGTGTGATGAGGCCACCCCAACAGCACCAACATTAACTATCCTCCCAAGTAGATGACTACTAGAACATTTTAATAAAACTAACTAGTATAGTACATATATATGTACACTATTGCATTTATGATATAATATTCCATGCACTTCTTTCATAATCTCTAAATCCTTTTAAGTTCTGGTCAACCTAAAAATTGATACAGAACAAAATAAATGTAATATAATTCTATCAAAAAATTTTACACTATTGAGTTAGTTCAGTGTGTTGTAACATTTATTAATATTATTAGTCTTGTTAAATATCTGTGGGTATATCTATAACCTATTACACCACACTACATATCATAACCCTAGACACTTTACGTAGCCACATTCATTAAAAAAAATTAAGTGTGAGGTCGTAGTGGTAGCAAGAAAGGCCTTCTGACAATTCTCAACTACATTTTATCTCAGGAGCCTTCACAGCTGGCCTCATACAATTACATTTAGTAATATCACCATCATACAATACCATCAAACACCACAACATATATTGGGGTCTTGTCCAGGGATAATTAGCCCAACAGTAATATTAGGATCTCCTGGTGGGAGAAATAAAAGTAGGGAAATAAATTGTAAAATTCCCTTTAAAATTAAAAGTGTCCCTGCAGATAAAAGTTGGTGAATCTTCACAGCCAGTAATAATTAATTAGTTAACTGGTTAGTTAGAATTGGTTAGACTATAGTCATAAGAAGTACTTAGTGTATTTACTGGTTAGAGATTTATCTTGTATATTATTATATTGTCTAAAAAGTATGGCGGAGCTGGCAAAATTTAGATCAGCTGCTGTGCTCACCGCGAAGGAGATGGGAATGGATGGTCAAATTTTAATTCAATACGTAACGGCTGAATGTGATAAATATATTGAACGGGAAGAAAGGAGATTAGAAAAAGAGGCTGAAAGAAAATTGGAGTCTGACAGGTTGGTTGAAGAGAAGAAGTTAGAGGCTGAGACTAAGAGGTTGCAGATTGAGGCTGACAAAGAGGCAAAGGCATTGGAGGCCGAAGAAAAACGACAGCAAAGGGAGGCAGAAGATAAAAAGGCCGAAAGGGAGGCAGAAGATAGAAGGTTGCAAAGGGAGCACGAATTACGACTAAGGGAGCTGGAATTACAAGGCCAGGCTCCTGAAAATGGTGCCAGCCCTTTTGCCTCAGATGCTACGCCCAGTCTGGGAGCCTCAAACTCAGCTATGGGGTTTCATTTAGACCATTTTGTTGAAAAAGACGATGACATAGAGGGGTACCTAGGACGTTTTGAGTTATTAGCTACTACATATGGGTTAGAGAGAGAGAGGTGGAGCTTAAAGCTATCACAGGGATTGAGAGGTACTTCTTATGAAGTATTTGCCAAAATGAACAGGGAAGACCAAGACAATTATGACATGTTAAAGCAGGCTTTGTTATTAAGGTACGAGAAGAATGGTGAATTTTATCGTAAGAAATTTAGAAATGCCAAACTGTTGTCTGGGGAGACATACCACCAATTCTCTGCTAGACTAGAAACCTATTTGGAGAAATGGACGGCTCTGGGGAAGACCCAAGATCTTAAAGAAATGATCATGATTGAGCAATTGAGAGAGTCCATGGCTCCAGACATGAGAAAATTTCTCATGGAACAAGGTGCAGAGAAGTTGGGGGAAATTTTAAATGTTGCTGAGAGGTATCAGGCAGCCCAGGCAGAGGTAAGTGGTGCTAAGAAGAAGCACATAGACAATTTTAAAGCTCCACAGCAATTTAATAAATTTGATAATAGAGAGCAGGGAAATAAAGGTAGGACAAACTTTGAGCTGCCAAGAAATGACTATCGCGACAGAAACTCACAGTTCAATGACCAAAAGTTCAATGAAAGAAAACCGTTGAACCAAGGAAAAAGATGGTGTAAATGGTGCAAGAAGGATAACCATAACACCGAATTTTGTAGAAGGAAACCTTCAAACATTGCTGCAATGAAGTCGGGGGCGCAAAGATTAAAGGTTAATCCTAAGGAGCAACAGGAACCTTATCACCCCCCAGTTTGTGAGGATGTTATTTGTAATGGGGTCACCATAAGGTGCCTTTATGATACAGGTTTGGATTATGATTCAGTTGTGAAGTCTAGCCTAGTGGACCCAAGTCAGTATACCACAGAAACAGTGGAAATACAAGGGGCGACTAAGGACATACCACTCATGACACTTCCCATCGCAAGGATAACGGTGAAAACTCGCTATGTGGAAGGAGAAATCAGAGCAGCAGTGATAGATGAACCAATCTACCCTCTGATATTGGGGTGTAGATACGTCTTCTTGGGGAATCCCGAGAAACCTGTGATCATGGCGACAGTGCAGACCAGGTCACAGAAGAAGGAGGAAGAAGGTGAACCTATAAATGCTCATCCAGAGGAGATGAGGAAGGCGCAGGCTGAGGATAGGACACTCAAGCCCTGTTTTAAAAAATTGCCCAAATGCCACACACCTCCGAGCAAGGGGGAATATTTCATGAAGAACAAACTATTATACAGGAAGACAGGAACTAGATCCACTGGTCACGGACAGTTAGTTCTTCCCAAGATATATAGGGCAAACTTAATAAGGAGCTTACATGTTGGAAAAGATGGTGACCATGAGAAAGTCGGTACCATCTGCCAAAAGATTGCTCGAAAATACTATTGGCCCGACGTAAATGTCGATGTTGAAAACTTTGTAGAAGCATGTGGCGTATTTCATGAGGGAACACCCACAAAGGGAAAATATGTGCAGGACCTAGAAACGCCACGGGGCAACTTTAGGCCTGAAAGGAAAACTAATTATACTCAGGTAGACAAAGTGGAATGGGAGCCCCCTTTTCACACCCAGTCATCACTTGAATGGATTAACATGGCCACTATGCGACAAGTACAAAGAAGAAATTTAACCCAGAATAAGATGACAATCCCTCGGTCAGACTTATATAAACTGGAAGAACAGAAAAGAGAGCGAAGATCTCTCATAAGCAATCTTAAGTGGGGAGACAAACCCCAGAGAAAAATTGGTAGTGGTCGATTTGTGAGTGATGATTCTAGGAAGAAAAGTCCTCATTATAAAGCTTCTAAGGGACGGGACCAGACGGGTTCCATGAAAAATACGTATGATAAATTAAAGATCCAGATGTAACTTTATTAAGGACCTGGACAGATGAGAAGGCGGAAGAGACTGTTACCTCATCGTATCAATATGTGAACGAACTGACCACTCGTTTGAAAGCTGGATGGAAACTGGCAAATGATAATTTGAAACAAGCCAGGAAGAAACATGCAGCATATTTTAATAGGAAGGCAAAGGACAGGGAACTGTCAGTCGTAGAGAAGGTGCTGCTTCTACTACCGGGAAGCCAGAATAAATTACAAATTGGTTGGCAAGGTCCATATACGGTTCTAGAGAAGGTGTCTAGAACAAACTATAAAATTGACAAAAAGGGGAAGGAGAAAGTTTATCATGTAAACCTGTTAAAGAAGTATCTGGACAGACCACTCCAGGAAAGCACCCCCTTATTGACCTTGGCTATTGCAACCCAGATGCAAAAAGAACCACTCACCTCACATGAATACCCATTACATCCTTGTGAAACCGCAGCACAGGTAAAAGTCAGTAAGCACCTGACTAAAAGCCAGAGGGAGAGAGTTCAACAGGTTCTGGAGGAACATACAGATGTATTAACAGATAAACCAGGCCATACAAATTTGCTACAGTATGACATGAAACTGGTAGACTCAAACCCAATCTGTATGAGAGCCTATTCTATTCCGTTCGCGAAGGAGAAGGCATTGAAGGAAGAAATAGAGTATTTGTTGAAGGAGGGGATTATTTCGCACAGTGAATCATCTTTTAGTTCTAGTGTCGTTTTGTTGAGAAAACCGTCTGGGGAACACAGACTGTGCATAGATTACAGGAAACTGAATGCTGTCACAGAAGGACAAGTGGATCCATTACCAGACACAAAACAGTTATTTGCCAGACTGAACAAGGCAAAATACTTTTCAAAGGTGGATCTTAGTAAAGGCTATTACCAGATCCCAGTGAAGCCTGAAGTGAGACCTTATTTGGCTTTTAGCACTTCGGATGGACATTATGAATTCAATATGCTACCATTCGGACTGAAAAATGCTCCGAGTGTGTTTTCAAGGATGATGCGCAAATTGTTGGATCCCCTGAATAACCCATGTATCACACATTTCATGGATGATATTCTCGTCGCCACCGAGACATTTGAAGAACACATTGAAGCTCTGGAGATGTTGTTTGATAGACTTCGGGAGGCGAACTTAACGGCTAGGCCAACAAAATGTTGTATTGGATGCAAGGAGTTGGAATTCTTGGGGCACACTGTATATCAGGGTAATATGACCCCTGATCCTAAGAACTTGGAAAAACTGCAGAGAGCACCTAGGCCACAAACAAAAAAGGACGTGCGATCATTCGTGTCGTTATGCGGATTTTATCAGAAATACATCAAAAATTTTAACGCTATTTGTGCTCCTCTGACTGATCTGACTCGCAAGGGACTTCCAGATAAAATTATTTGGACTGCACAATGTGAACTAGCGTTCCAAGAGTTAAAGGAAAAACTCACTAGCAAGCCTATTCTCAAACTGCCTGATTTGACACAGGACTTTGTCTTAAGAACCGATGCAAGTAATGTAGGACTCGGAGGGGCTTTGTTGCAAAGATCATCTTCACCTGATGGGGAACTGAAACCAGTCGCTTATGCAAGCCGCAAATTGAATAAGGCGGAACAAGGATACTCCACAAGCGAAAAAGAATGTTTAGCGTTAATCTGGGCAATAAAGAAGTTTCAAATCTATCTGTATGGTAGGACTTTTGTGGTGGAGACGGACCATCAGCCTCTCGTGTTCTTGTCTCAGGCTAAGCATGAAAACGCAAGATTGCTGAGGTGGTCTTTGTTGCTTCAACCTTATCAGTTTAGTATCCAATATATCCCAGGCAAATTAAATGTCGGTGCAGATTTCCTCAGTCGGCACCCCTGTGATCAAAATTAGAGTAGCGGCAGACGTGAGGAGTAATTTTACCTATGTGTATCGCTGGTTTTGGAACTTGCCATAGGCATGTTTTCAAGTGGGGAGATGTGTAGTGAAATTGACAGAGATACAACGGTAAAATACCTCCAAGGATAACATATAAGGATAAAAAACATAATGCGTAGGCTGCTGATGTACATGATCGCCCAGACCGCGGGTCATCACCCTCCATAAGAATTGACTTGCTAGACAGGAGGGGAACGGCGGATGAAAGAAAAAAAATATGACTGGAAAGATTGCGTGAGACTGGAAAGGCTAAGGAGACGCAATTGGGGGGGAAACGGAGAAAAGTCACGTTTCCCAAGTTGACATAAAAAGTAAGCAACTCGACAGAAGGGACCATAGATATGTTACGCCACAGTCATTTATTGGACGCTTTTGCGCGATACCAAGCCCTTGATTTGAATTCAGCGGCTAAACGCAGATGTTCGAAATATTACAAAAATTAAAAAGTAATTTTTTCTTAATATTAATGTTAGGAATATAAAAATTAGCTGGCCGGATGGCCCATTCAGAGCAGTGAACTAATATGTTCTTACTTTTACAGACGGATAGATAATATTGAAGATAATGACAAAAGACAGTGTAGTTTACATCTTCGACAGACTGTATTGAATCTAAAAGTGTCGCTATTTTGCACAAAAAATCACGACCTTGAGACGCAGGTGTTCAAATCTACGTAGTATGGAAGAGAGGGGTGTTACGTGCAGTCTTTGATATCTTACAATATTATACATAGGTAATTTTTTTTGTGCTTAAGGGAAAGTCATTATTGAGTTACTTTCCTTGAAAGTTGTGCCATCTCTTCGATCAAACTCCGCGGATAAATCCATTTTACTGCGATTTATTCGTTGTTTGGGTAATAATAGATTGTTCTTGCTTCAGAATATCTATGGCCTGAATTTATGTGTATTGTTTGTCTGAGTAGGACGAGTCTGTCTTATATCTGTATATCTTTACATATCTAAGTCGAACTATATGTTCTGTTGTCTCTAGAGAGGTCAAAGGCTATTCGGCGGATGTGTCGCTAGAGGGTGGGGTGATTTGGCTTCGTCCTGATAGGGACTGTGTGTTTTCCTATGTCGGCCTGTCGCCGGGAAAAAGTGATCTCAGTATTTGTGGGGAAAGTGATAGTCGTCTAAACCTATCGTGTATGCTTTACCCCAGTGTTTATTCATATTGCCAAGGAATGGCAGTTTCATATTTCCTCTACCAAGGTAATCAAAGACACTCTTATGAACTCTCGATCGAAGCCACCATTTTCGATAGTTACGATTTGAATGTCTAAGAGAATATATTTGACTCGATGAAAACGACTTCGATTCCTAGCAGCACTATATTCTGTAGAATGCAGTCAATTGTTCATGATCAAATCTACAGAGCAATGCAATGTTTTATGAATGACTAACTTTAGGACAGATTCATTATCTGCATCCAAACGTGAGTGACAGTTCACGAGTGAAGCCATCTTGGAACCAAAACATGTAGCGACTTTCAAGAAGAGAAAGGGGATGCCCGTATTATCGCTTGTTTAGTCCAGAGATCACTGCTACACATGAGAACCCGTTATTAGCGGTTCAATATTATTATATGAAAAAAAAATATGTGCTGAACATTATGTTGAAGAATCGTCGCTAGACGAGATTAGGTTTAGAAGCCATCTGAAATATTGTTTATAAGCTGACGTGCTCAGTCAGTGAAGTCAGATGATTTATATGTATGGGCGATGCTGAGGGCTTGGCTACTGACAGTCCATTATAATATTAATCTACATGAGTGCCCATGTAACATAACATTGCAAGACCATTTATCCACTGTACTATGATGTATTATGCCAACCTGTGATTTGTCACTATCTGTGCTGTCGAGTGTGTACGTCCAATTAAACTTTAGAAAAAGTACACAGTCGTTGGTGTCGATGACTTCCAGTCATACATGAGTGTGAGAAAAGAACATTTGTCAACAACACGAACCCTTATCATCATTCGCACATTGTACACTCAATCCATGTCTACACACCACTGCGTAGGTCAAGTTGACATTCCATACACTACAGTGGAGCAAACAACACCATAGAGATCTTATCAACTGATGATGATGATGATGTCTGCTTCCATCCACTTATATCTATCTTTTGGTGGATATCATTAACGGGAATAAAAATCCAACATTATCAACCTTATCAACTGGTGGACCAGCTTTCTGGGTTTGACCTCGCAGAAGTTCAGAAGTCAACAGATTACCGATACCAGACCGTTTCCTGTGGCTGATACGACACACTTGCAGTATTGGTTTGCTCTTTGTCAACACTTCGTCACGTGACCTGTCAAGTGAATGCAGTATGTAGGCCAGCGTTGTTGACAGTTTTACATTAGACATTACAGAGTTTCACAGAACAGTTGGATCAATTCTTGTCAATGTTAACAGGAAGACAGTATTTGTGTACTAAGAAGTCCTATTTTCATCGATGGATCTTCTTGTTTTCCATATATGAACTTTAATATTTAAGGCCAGAATGTTTAATTGAATAAAGTGGCAGTTTGTTTATGTTCATAAAAATAACTTTGCCATTACTGTAAAACTGAGCCTTTTTTGCAACACATACTATCATACACATAATTTATATATATTTATGTTTACATGTTATTTGTTTGTATAGTATGTTAGTTTCTATGTCAGCGGGTTGTGTTTAAGGTTGGGCGGCGTCCTCACAACAGAATATCCCACGTCATAGAGGGTCCGTTGTGGGCGTTTTCTATAGGTGCAATTTTCTTGATTGAAAATTTGCTGCGACAACTGTTGCTTTTGTGTTAGCTGTGAAGACTGTAATTATTGTTATTTTTGTAATATTTCTTTGTTCTTTAGTTTTGTTTTGAGTTGTTTGTAATTTGTTGGTCTACTCTTTTCTATCTTTCAGTTCTATTCACAATTTGTATTCATATATTGTGACGTCATTGGTGTTGTTATTCTTTGCAGATTCAGTGATTATTTTCATTGATTTCCCTATTTGATTTATTTTGATTTCTGCAAACGTTCTTGTATTGTCAGTCCTATTTGTACTTTATGTATTCTGTTGGTTGACATATGTTTTATATAGGTATATTTCATAAGACACAATTGCCTGTGCACTGCACTTGGATTATGGTATAAACCAGTACCTGATTATTATTACTATTATACAAGACCTTATTAAAGGCTTGTGACCCACAGATATTGGGATAGTATACTGATTAATCAAGTCATTGAGAACTTGTGGTATTATTATTATTTCAGGTGATTAGTATTATTGTTAGACACCATGTCTACATTAGAATACTTCATTATACAAGGGAAAGCCCTTGATAAAACTGGTCAACAATTAGAACAATGGGCAGTTGCTCAATATGACAAAGCATTAGCTGCAGAAGAGAGAAGAGCTATGGCAGAAGAGAAAAGATTAGCTGCAGAAGAAAGAAAAGCTATGGCGGAAGAGAAAAGATTAGAAAGAGAAGCTGAGGCTGCTGCTGAACAAAAGAAATTACAGATGCAGGTGGAGGAAAGGAGATTTGAAGCTGAACAAAAAAAAATTAGAAAGAGAAGCTGCTGCGGAACAAAAAAGATTAGACAGTGAAGCTGAACAAAAAAGATTAGACAGGGAAGCTGAAAAAAAAAAAAATTAGAAAGAGAAGCTGCGGCTGAACAAAAAAGATTAGACAGTGAAGCTGAACAAAAAAGATTAGACAGGGAAGCTGAACAAAAAAGATTAGACAGGGAGGCTGAACAAAAAAGATTAGATGCTGAAGAGAAAAAAGCAATAAGAGAACATGAATTTGAGTTGGAGAAATTGAGATTGACAAGTATGAGTAATGTTAATCAGGCATCTAGTGGTAATGGTAAACCTTCTACTTACAAGGTTAAGGTTCCACCGTTCAATCAGTCCAGTGACGATATTACATTCTGGCTGGATAGATTTGAACGTTCTTGTCGTACACATAATGTGGATAAATCACAATACGCTAATCAATTATCAGAAAACTTGAAAGGTGAATCTTTGACTAGATTATGCCTTGTAGGAGAAGCAGATAAGGATAATTATGATGTCATTAGGGCGGCTTTGATAAAAAAATATCAGCTAAGTGAGGAAGGCTATCGCCTTTTATTTAAGACGATGGTACCTGAGACGGGTGTAGAATTCTCAGAATTCACTGCAAAGGCACGTCTCACAGTTGATCGTTGGATTGAGCTTTCCAAAACAGAAAAAACGTATGAAGGACTTATGGATTTGTTGCTCAGAGATAAGATTATGTCATGTGTGAACAAACCTTTCCTTGAATTTATACATGAGCGTAAACCCAAATCTCTAAAAGAAATGGAAGAATATTGTTCCCAATATGTCACTGCACACCCCGACGTGACTTTTGGCAACACTAAGATTAAGGAGAGTATGCCAGTTGCTTCAGCAACACCATACAATCCCAATTATTCACACAGATTTCAGGGACCTCAAAACAGATTTGATAAAAAAGGTAACCATAATAGTTATCAAAACCAAGGTAACCAATCATTTCAGGGTTCTTCTTCAAAGAACTGGAGACGACCTGATAGCTCTCGACACAGGGGTGGTCATAATTATAGGAATTTCCGTAGAGGAAGTAATTATAGAAACTATCAGGGTTATCCGTCTTGGAGTCAACAAGATCATAATTACAGAGATACTCATTATAATGAATATGATAATGGTAACCAAGGGAACTATGACTCAAACCCAAATAGGGGTTACAATAGAGGTAACAATAACTACAGAGGTGATAATAACCGAGGTAGATCTCAAAACAAAAGACATAAACCACATTTTCAGGCAAACTCTGTACAACAAGAGTCCCATGAAGCCTATAAACAGAGTAAAGATAATAATGATGCTAGTAATATGGCATGTGCCGCTTTTGATTTTGGGAGAGCATCTCAGTGCCCCCAATGCAAAACGTTATTTGAGCCAACCACAGTGTCTACTTTAAGCTGTGGCCATCCTCTTCCTGCTCTTCCGGCATCAGTCGCGCATGATGGAAGAGGTTCTCTTGTCTTACATAAGGGTTTAGTGAATAACAATCCAGTCTCTGTGCTATTTGATTCTGGATGCACCACAATTGGTGTTAGGCAGTCACTCGTAGATCCTTCCCGTGCCACTGGACAAGTAGTCAAATGTGTAACATTTGGCGGCACATTAGAGAAATACTCTACTGCTATCATTAGGATTGCTACTCCTTTCTTTACGGGAGATGTACACGCATGTCTTCTTCCGAATCCGATCGCTGACCTCATCATCGGTCGCATTCATGGAGTCAAGGAATGCACTCCGCAACAAATTTCCACGTGGGAAAGGCAAAACATGCAGATTGCTAACGCTGTAGTCACTAGAGCTCAGGCTCTTAATGTGCCTCAAACTTCATCTATTGAAGATAATGAAGTGCATAACCAAGATAATCCCTTGGTAATTTCTCGTGACTCGTTTATAAAACAGCAAGAAGATGATCCCACTCTGAAGAAATTCTTCATTCTTGCAACTAAAGGTGATCCGAATAAGGACACAAGTCGTAAATCGTGGATTACAAAGAAGAATGGCGTACTTGTACGTATGGTTCAAGACTCCATTACGTCAAGTCATTCTCAAATCCTGGTTCCCAAGAATTTGAGAGTTAAAATTTTGCAGCACGCTCACGACTCTCAGTGTGCTGGACACATGGGTTTTTCCCGTACTAAGTCAAGAGTCCTTGCGGCTTTCTTTTGGCCATTGGTAAACAAGGACATACGTATTTATTGTCGATCTTGTAAAGTATGTCAGGAAGTTAAATCCAAAGGTCCACGGCATGCTGCACCCATTCAGGCGGCGGACATTCCTATTCGGCCGTTTCAAAAAATGGCCATAGACATTATTGGTCCATTTAAGATCAAGTCTGCCAGAGGACATCAGTTTATCTTGACGTGTGTTGATATGTGCACACGTTGGCCAGAGGCTATTCCTCTGAAGAGCATTACTACTGCTGATATTGCAGATGCTCTTTGGCTTATATTTTCTCGTCTGGGGTTCCCCGGAGAGATATTGTCAGACCATGGCACCCAACTAATATCAGATACCATGTCTCAAGTAATGTCTACCCTGCAGATAGATAGATCTTTAAGTAGTATCTACCATCCAATGTCTAATGGTATGGTCGAACGCCTTAATAGAACACTTAAAAACTTACTGGGGAAGATAACTGAGGATCATCCTCAAGACTGGGACAGAGTTTTACCTGCGGCCCTCTTCGCTTACAGAGAGGTACCCAATGAACATACGGGATTTTCTCCCTTTGAACTCGTCTTTGGCGCGCGTCCGCGTGGCCCTATGTCGTTGCTTCACGATCTCATAACATCTGACAATATTGACGATGACACAAAGTCATCCTACGAATATGTCATCGCGTTGAGACAAAAAATTATCGAAGCATGCAAATTAGCAACTTCTTCTTCTGAATTTGCGAAACAGAAGGCAAGGCAATTTGCCAATAAGAAGAGATGCTTACGACAACTTTGTCCTGGTGACAAAGCATTTGTATTACTACCTTGTAGGGAAAACAGATTACTTATTTCTTGGAAAGGTCCGTACGATATAATATCGAAAATTTCCGATGTCGACTATATTGTCGATATTGATGGGAAGCATAAAACCTTCCACATCAATATGCTTACTGAATTCCATGAACGTCCGGATTATTTGCAACCCATTTTCCAAGCAACGGACAATTCTCCAGTACAACATGGTCATTACTCATCACTGTCCGTGATACAGGATGAGGAAACAAGTTTTTCAGATGTAAATCTTCCTCTTCCAATGATCCCACTTCATTCCAGTGAATCATGGAAGAACGTTACTGTCTCTCCTGATTTGTCTCTAGGAGAACAGCGACAAGTTTCAACTATGTTGCAAACATTTCAGGATGTACTCACTGACATCCCTGGACAAACGAATGTCATTCAACATGACATTGTTCTAACTGACCATACTCCTATTAGGGTTAGACCTTATCCTATACCTATACATTTTCAAGCACAGGTCGAGAAAGAGTTGGATGAGATGATAGATTTGAAAATAATCGAACCATCCACCTCTGCATATTCTTCGCCGATGGTTATTGTGCGTAAAAAAGACAATAACATACGTCTTTGCGTTGACTATCGAAAATTGAATCAAGTAACGAAGTTCGATGCCGAACCTATGCCTTTACTGGAAGAGCTACTTACTCGACTCTCCAAATCTCATTTTTTCACTAAACTTGATTTGTCTAAAGGATATTGGCAAGTTCCTTTATCTGAACGCGCCAAACCTCTCACGGCTTTTTCAACACCTAGAGGTTTGTTCCAATGGAATTTTATGCCTTTCGGTCTTATGAACGCACCAGCTACGTTCGTACGCATGATGCGCCGAATCCTATCTTATCGGTCAGATGTCATTGCATATCTAGACGACATCTGTCTTTTCAGCGATACTTGGGAAGATCACTATTCAGGGTTAGATGAATTGCTGTCTACTTTGCGTGAGCACAACCTGACAGCGAAACCCTCTAAAGCCTATATTGGTTTTAGCGAAATTTCTTTCCTAGGCCACCGAGTTGGTCATGGTTTCCTAAAGACAGAGGACCATAATACTAGTAAGATACTTAACATCTCAATCCCTAAGACTAAAAAACAGGTGAGAAGTCTGTTAGGTCTTATTCAATTTTATGGCAGATTCATTCAGAATCTATCCTCTATCATGGCACCTCTCTCAACACTTCTAAAGAAAGGTTCGCCTAATGTGGTCCACTGGTCTCAGGAATGCCAATGCTCTCTGGATAAGATTAAAACATTGTTTTCAACACCACCTATTTTAGTGCTACCCACTAAAGATAAGACATTCGTTCTTCGTAGTGACGCTTCATCCACTGGGATTGGAGCGGCACTAATGCAAGAGTACTCTGGAACTCTGCATCCTATAATGTATATTTCCAGAAAACTTAATGCGGCAGAAAGGAATTATTCGGTTTTAGACCGTGAGCTATTAGCTATGGTTTGGTCGATCCTCAAACTACCGAGATTCCTTCTAGGCGCACATTTCATAGTAGAAACCGACCAAAAAGCTCTTACTGCTATACAGAGTAAGAATTTGAAGAGCTCGAGGTCTACTCGATATGCAATTGCTCTTCAACCTTTTCATTTCTCTGTGCGAGCTATTCGTGGATCAGATAATGTGATGGCAGACATTCTGTCAAGATGCCCACATGATTCCACATAACTATTAGGGCTTAGACTTCTTGATATGTCTAGTTCTATAGTAGTTCCTTTTCTATATCATGATAGATACACATTTGTAATTTAATAATATAATGATTGTATCACTACATAGCGGTTCATGGATGTTTATTCACCGCTGTGCTTTGATGATTTTTTCTTCATAAATCATAAATTTAAGATATCTAATACGAAATGATGATATGAATTTTTTTAGGCATTGTGTAATTGCCAGAATTGTATTATACTTTGATGACACCTTCCTGGAAAAATATACTTGTAGAGAAATAATTTCTCTCAGTTTATGAGACACATTCTCACCAGTCGCTCCATAAGTCGACTTAGCCTCATATTAGGCGTTATAGGTATTCCTGATATTTTCATCTGCGCATTATTCATGCGTTGTGAGCCTATTGTACGTTGCTCCTAGATGTATTTCAAAAAAAAAAAAAATGTTCCATTTTTTTTTTTCCCGGGAGGTGTGGTAAGACTGTTACGTGCAGTCTTTGATATCTTACAATATTATACATAGGTAATTTTTTTTGTGCTTAAGGGAAAGTCATTATTGAGTTACTTCCCTTGAAAGTTGTGCCATCTCTTCGATCAAACTCCGCGGATAAATCCATTTTACTGCGATTTATTCGTTGTTTGGGTAATAATAGATTGTTCTTGCTTCAGAATATCTATGGCCTGAATTTATGTGTATTGTTTGTCTGAGTAGGACGAGTCTGTCTTATATCTGTATATCTTTACATATCTAAGTCGAACTATATGTTCTGTTGTCTCTAGAGAGGTCAAAGGCTATTCGGCGGATGTGTCGCTAGAGGGTGGGGTGATTTGGCTTCGTCCTGATAGGGACTGTGTGTTTTTCCTATGTCGGCCTGTCGCCGGGAAAAAGTGATCTCAGTATTTGTGGGGAAAGTGATAGTCGTCTAAACCTATCGTGTATGCTTTACCCCAGTGTTTATTCATATTGCCAAGGAATGGCAGTTTCATATTTCCTCTACCAAGGTAATCAAAGACACTCTTATGAACTCTCGATCGAAGCCACCATTTTCGATAGTTACGATTTGAATGTCTAAGAGAATATATTTGACTCGATGAAAACGACTTCGATTCCTAGCAGCACTATATTCTGTAGAATGCAGTCAATTGTTCATGATCAAATCTACAGAGCAATGCAATGTTTTATGAATGACTAACTTTAGGACAGATTCATTATCTGCATCCAAACGTGAGTGACAGTTCACGAGTGAAGCCATCTTGGAACCAAAACATGTAGCGACTTTCAAGAAGAGAAAGGGGATGCCCGTATTATCGCTTGTTTAGTCCAGAGATCACTGCTACACATGAGAACCCGTTATCAGCGGTTCAATATTATTATATGAAAAAAATATGTGCTGAACATTATGTTGAAGAATCGTCGCTAGACGAGATTAGGTTTAGAAGCCATCTGAAATATTGTTTATAAGCTGACGTGCTCAGTCAGTGAAGTCAGATGATTTATATGTATGGGCGATGCTGAGGGCTTGGCTACTGACAGTCCATTATAATATTAATCTACATGAGTGCCCATGTAACATAACATTGCAAGACCATTTATCCACTGTACTATGATGTATTATGCCAACCTGTGATTTGTCACTATCTGTGCTGTCGAGTGTGTACGTCCAATTAAACTTTAGAAAAAGTACACAGTCGTTGGTGTCGATGACTTCCAGTCATACATGAGTGTGAGAAAAGAACATTTGTCAACAACACGAACCCTTATCATCATTCGCACATTGTACACTCAATCCATGTCTACACACCACTGCGTAGGTCAAGTTGACATTCCATACACTACAGTGGAGCAAACAACACCATAGAGATCTTATCAACTGATGATGATGATGATGTCTGCTTCCATCCACTTATATCTATCTTTTGGTGGATATCATTAACGGGAATAAAAATCCAACATTATCAACCTTATCAAGGGGTTTTGGGGTGGTAGCTGTGTCTAAATATAACTTTTAACGACAAAAATTTGGAGGGGAGAGAAAGGTTGGTTCAAAAATCAAGTACATTTTGTAGAAACGCAAGTAGAGACGGACAGACTAACAGATAACCATCCATACTTGACTGAAGCATGACTGAAATGACTTTATGGTAGGAAATTTGAAATTCAAATAAACCTAGGCAGTGATTGGCCACAGACAATCATATCATTAGCGCTCAGACGCGAAAGTGGGGCCATTCTTCAATAGTTGTTCAGTGATAGACACAGATTTTAAAGTGTGGTGATTTCCATATGAAAGAAAGTGTAAGAAGTTTAGGGACGCCATACTATAGCCAGCAGCTCAGCTGAGTTTTGCTAGCAATTCTGTGTTATTTATTCATAATCTGGTAAGATTGAAATTATTTCCTTATATATATTTTGAATATTGTTTCATGTTCGAGTGATTTGATACTGCCATATCGAAATCTAGCCTTACAAACAAGTAGGGATTTGCTCTAGACCCCCCGCCCTAGTCAGGGTCTAGGGACCAACAATGTACATAAACTCCAGCAAGGGTTAGGCAAGACAGATCAAGTGTTGGGAATAATGAAACATATTACCTATCCTCTTTTAGGGCAGACAACTAATAAATATTTTTCAGAATCTATAGTCTGGGAGGATCTATCTGATGTAAAACCACCATGGTAAATGTGCTGTTTGGTCAGAGAGATCTGACCTGTCTGTATGATGTGGTTGTTGTGTCAGTGTTGTGTCCAGACGTGGGTAGAGAATAGATTTTGACACATGGCCCATACTTTGATTGCAGAGCTGTGAGTTTCTGTTGTCAACAAAGCAGTGTCTATTCAGTTGGTGACTTTACTCGAGTGTATCTGTGCAGTACTTGTGACAGAGACCACCATTATTGCCCGCCAGCACGGAGAGGTGGGACCACCTGATTTCAGCACCAGAGCTACAACTACAAGATGAGTGAGCCTCTGGTCTGCTGGACATTCACCAACGCTGTGTAGTTACTAATACCCCATAAAAATTCCCACCATTTTCTGGACACTGTGTAGTCAATATAGACAGGTGTGATGAGGCCACCCCAACAGCACCAACATTAACTATCCTCCCAAGTAGATGACTACTAGAACATTTTAATAAAACTAACTAGTATAGTACATATATATGTACACTATTGCATTTATGATATAATATTCCATGCACTTCTTTCATAATCTCTAAATCCTTTTAAGTTCTGGTCAACCTAAAAATTGATACAGAACAAAATAAATGTAATATAATTCTATCAAAAAATTTTACACTATTGAGTTAGTTCAGTGTGTTGTAACATTTATTAATATTATTAGTCTTGTTAAATATCTGTGGGTATATCTATAACCTATTACACCACACTACATATCATAACCCTAGACACTTTACGTAGCCACATTCATTAAAAAAAAATTAAGTGTGAGGTCGTAGTGGTAGCAAGAAAGGCCTTCTGACAATTCTCAACTACATTTTATCTCAGGAGCCTTCACAGCTGGCCTCATACAATTACATTTAGTAATATCACCATCATACAATACCATCAAACACCACTACAATACGTTGGAGCATTATGTGACAAGATTTTGTGAGCGAATTTAGCTTTGTTAAATAGGAAGCGCTTTCTAAGGGGTAATATATTAAGATAGTTATATAGATCTATACAATGTGTTTGGTGTTTATCAGCAACTAGGCACACTGCACGTTTTTGAAGTGAATGAAGCCTTTTTGTGTTGGATATGGAACAACCATCCCAGATTGTGGAACAATAGTCTAGGTATGTTTGTATGTGAGATGTGTAGAACATTTTCCTTGCCCCCTCATCCAGGAAGTGTTTGATTTTGGCTAATTGGTAAACTTTTTGTGCCGTTAGCTTTGTGAGTGCACTTACATGTGAGTTCCAACTTAGGTGCTGTACAACAGTTAGACCTAGAGTTTTATGTTTATTTACGTTTTCAATTAGTGATGTTCTAATGTAGAGCTGAAGTGTTGTTTTCTGCGAGTTTTGTAGTTTTTATCTAGTTGATATTAACATACATTTCGTTTTACTAATATTTATTTGCATTCGATTCTCGTTGCTCCACTTAATAATATTATGTGTATCAGTTTTTAAAGATAGTTCTAGTGCAGTGCAACTTTTGTCACTAGTGTAAACAGTACAGTCCTCGGCAAACAGGTCACAGGATGAATGTTTGATGTGCAGAGGAAGATCATTAATGTTAACGGCAAAGAGAAGAGGGCCGAGAATAGAGCCCTGGGGAACACCGATATCGACAACAGTTGGGTTGGACAAAGAATTATTGTAAGACACCATTTGTTGTATGTCTGTCAGAAATGATTTAATTTAACTTCACCAGCTTAAGATTTACTTTCATTGTTTCTAATTTTCTGATTAAAATAGTGTGATCTATCATATCGAATGCTTTTTTAAAGTCTACAAAGATTTCTCCACATAAATTATCGTTATTGATGTTTAGATGCCAGTTGTCTATCATTTTTGTTAAGGCTGTGTGACATGAATGTTTTGGTCTAAACCCCGACTGACTATCAACTAGCAGGTCATTATTGGCTAGGTGTTCTGTTACTGTTTTGTGTATGTGTTTTTCCAGTGGTTTGGACAGCGACGATATAAGAGAAATGGACCTATAGTTACCAAGGTTGTTATTATCTGATGAACCAGGTTTAACAAGAGGGTATACTTTAGCGATTTTAAAGGCAGATGGAAAGTAGCTCCTTGCGAGACATTGATTATATATGTATGTTAGTGTATCAGTAATAGCTGGTGCAGCATAACGCAGTATTCGATTACTGATTCCATCAAGTCCCGATGAGTTATCTTTAAGATCAATAAGATAGTTATGAACTTCGTTAACTGTTATAAAAGGAATGTCGCATGGAACGGTGTTAGTACACTTGTTCTCGCAGAACGTAAATAATTCGCTGAAGTCACAAGGGGAAGAACGTATGGCGGATTTTATATTGTGGATGTCTGCCTGAAAATGATTGCTGAAGTCTGTACAAGTAAATGAAGTATTGGGATTTTGTGAGTCAGACGAATTTCTTTTGTTCACCAAGGTAATGAGTGCCTTCCGTATATTTCTACTGTTGCTTTTGCTTTTAACTAAATGACTAAAGTAGTTTTTCTTTTCTCTGCGAATTAAATATTGTACTTTGTTCCTTGCTGCCCGATATGTAATGATGTCCTTATTTTTGTGCTCTCGATCCCTCTGCCTCATAGCGGCAAGTACTTCTTGTGTGATAAATGGAGATTTTATTTGTCTTTTTACTCGAATTTCTTTAGTGGGCGCATGCTTATTAAAAATACTATAAAATGTCCGTGTCCAATATGCAATGGCGTCATCAGGATCAGGAAGTTGGTAAACATCGGCGAAAGGCGCATTTCGCAAATCATTTAAAAATAATTCTTGGTTGAAATTTTTTTAGACTTCTATATTCAATACTGATGCGTTTATTTTTAGGAGATTTGTACCCATTTTTTGCCCAAGTGCAACATATTGGATAGTGGTCACTCATAGCAATAGTAGGGATGGAACATTCTATAATGTTTTCTGGACATGTTACGTAGATGTGATCGATTAGTGTGGATCGATCAGTGTCGAACAATCTGCTACTGAATGACTAGGGACTCGTTGTGTTTTCCAGTGCATGCGAGAGGTTTGACCAGAGGTGGGCGGCTTTGAGTTCCATAGCAGATACTGCCGTAAGGAGTAAATTTTTTAGAGAGAGAGAGAGAGAGAGAGAGAGAGAGAGAGAGAGAGAGAGAGAGAGTGGGGGGAGAGAGAGAGAACGAACGAACTTTTTTTCCAAATGGTTAAGAATTGGGCACGTAGGCCCGTCTGACATTCTTCCCTTCCTTTCTCTCTCTCTCATCATGCACACTGTATCCTTTCATCCCCCCCCCCCCCCCATTTACTGCAATCATTATTTAGACATTTATCATTATAAATGTAATATAACAATCATACATTTGAAATAATCATCATAATCAAAGTATGTTTTTAAAATAAATTATAAAAAAACACAAAAACAAATGAAAATAAAAAATAAAATGAGAACAAAACAAACAAATCAACAAAGCCAAAACAAACAAACAATAGGATTGAGAAAAATCGATTTCCTCATATAATAAGTTAGTCAGTTATTTGAGGCATAATCAGACGGTGAGTATAGTGTGTTTTAAAAAGGTCGGTCGACGATTGACTTCAAATATCTCCATATTCCTTGCACTGATAAACATGATTTTTTGCATGTGGTCTTATATTTTCAATGTCCCAAAGTTGTTATAAAATTCGATGTTGCATGTAGTGTTCTTTTCTTGCAACGGCTAATTCCTTTGATCTTTTTTAACGAAGTAATTATTTTGTATTGGAAGAAAATAATTTACCGTAAATGAAGGAAGTTGCATATTTTCGGCATAGGGGTCTATACAATTCGAGTGTGAGAGGGGTTTGTTAACTGATTACTACGTGAGGTCCTTTTTTCTCAGGATTTGAGAGACTCCGATACAGTTTACCACGCTTAGCTTCTCTGCAGAAATATTTATACATCTTTACTGCCATTGTATGCAGTGTAAGGAACTTGACTTTCATACCCATTGTATTACAGACCTAGAATAACGCAAGATACGCCTATGCACTGAAATACACAATCAGTAGAACGGTAACTGAACGCACCGGAAGGATCAATGTAATGTTGAAAACAGTGCGGTACTTAGCTGAAACACGGGGAAAAATCACGTGAAATACGTTCAAGATGTAAAATCGAAATAGCTCACAAATATGAAGGGGTAAGCCCTGTCAAAACACGGTTGGACTAGGAGCGGGTCGATTTTGTATACTTTAAATAAAGAAAATTTAAAACCATAAGTTTGTTAACGAGAAAAAAAATGTCCCCCTCGGGACATAGCGATCATTAGGTCATATGCAAAGTTGCAACAATTACGATCAAGTGGTTGCAGAGATATTGAATATTAAACAGCGGCAAACATTGTGAAACGCACTATAATAAAAAACTCGTGAAACATTCGAACAATCTGCTACTGAATGACTATGGACTCGTTGTGTTTTCCAGTGCATGAGAGAGGTTTGACCAGAGGTGAGCATCTTCGAGTCCCATAGCAGATACTGACGTAGGGAGTGAATTTTTTAAAGCCTTCAGGATACTAGAGAGAGAGAGATAGAGAGAGAGATAGAGAGAGAGATATAGAGAGAGAGAGATAGAGAGAGATATAGAGAGAGATAGAGAAAGATATATATATATATATAGAGAGAGAGAGAGGGAGAGAAAGAAAGAGAGAGAAAGAAAGAGAGAGAGAGAAAGAGAGATAGAGAGAGATAGAGAGAGAGAGAGAGAAAGATATAGAGATAGAGAGAGATAGAGAGAGATATATATATAGAGAGAGAGGGAGAGAAAGAAAGAGAGAGAGAGAGAGAGAGAGAGAGAGAGAGAGAGAGAGAGAGAGAGAGAGAGAGAGAGAGAGAGAGAGAGAGAGAGAGAGAAAGAGAGAGAGAAAGAGAGAAAGAGAGAAAGAGAAAGAAAATAAGACATGATCCACAAATTAAAAACTTCCACATATCATGAGCGTACGAAAAACAATCAACAGCATAATCAGTTGCAGTTGTAGATCCGGCTATAGGGATTGGTAAAGGTGGTGCAATGTCATGTGATGGCTTTCCCTCTTCCCATTTCTTGCATTACTGTATGGACTCTTAGAAGACTCAATTTCACGATACTGAGTTGGATCACACAGTAGTCTCCTGCTTTTAAGTCAATGGCAGTCAATCTCGATAAATCCATGTACCCTCTCGATAAATCCCCTTTTCCCTCTCAATAAATCCCTGTTTCCCTCTCGATAAATCCCTGTTTCCCTCTCGATAAATCCCTGTTTCCATCTCGAAAAAAAACCCTAACTGTTTCTCTCTCGATAAATCCCTTACTTTCTCCCTCTCAAAATCCCTAACTGTCTCATTTTCGATAAATCTCTAATTGTGTCCTTCTCGATAGATCCTTAACTATTTCCCTCTCGATAAATCCCTAACTGCTTCCCTCCCAATAAATCCGTAACTGTTTTCCTCTCAATAAAACAATAATGTAATGGTTTCGGTAAAAATAACACTTAAGGGACAAAGCCTCATATGTGTCGCAAAAGTTTACAATACACCGCAAAGCGTCCTCGCTTAGTCTTATTGACAAATCATCTATCGCGAATCATGGGGCACGCAGACACAAACGACAAGCATTAGGCAAAATGGAGATGTAGACATATATTGGTTTGTCGAAGACTAGTCATCGACCGGAATGGATATAAGAGATCAGAATGGAATTATTGTGAAAAGGATTTCAACTTTGATTCCAGGAGAGGATTGTGAATAAATTGATATAAGGAACAACGGTAGGAGTTTAGCATGTACCTAGATAAATGCTGAAAATTAAAGAAGTGACAGATTGTGGAAATACAAGAATAGGAAGAGAGGTCTAAATTGGCTGAATAAAACAAGAAAGGTAGGAACAGGATCGATAGTATACAAGTTGAGAATAATGAAGGGACAGTTTCAAGTAACGCACACCTCTTCTAAAATCACAAGTTCGATAAGAACATTTCAGCTTAGTCTTAGACTGTGACGTCAGTACCTCTCGGCCGTACGATGGGAGCCAATAAAAAGCGGAGCGCTAAAATGAAATGACACACTGAAAGAAAGTTTGAGACAATTCTTTTTTATTTTTTCAAAAAATAAGTTTATTGAAAATGTCTGTTGAAACAAAATGTACATGAATGAATAGTGTAGTCATCGGACCTCATTGGTTTGTAGTTTACACTTAAATAAAAAAGTATAACTGTAAATGTAATTAACTGTATAAGTCTACAGATGCTCTTTGCTCAATCTCTCTGCATCAGTTTTTGTCTCTGGAGTTTTTCTTGGAGACTCTTTTCTTGACGGGCTCCTCATCTCCAGCTGCCAACTTGGGAACGGGCACAACTGTTTCTTTTTCTGTCAAGACCTCAATATGGCATGGGCTGCTCATGTATGGGTTTTTGCGTCCATGAGCTCTGTAGGTTCTCCTCATTTTAGGGGCAGCATTAACCTGAATATGTTCGATGACAAGGTGTTCAGTTGACAGACCCTTAAATTCAGCATTGCTCTCAGCATTCTTGAGGAGCTGAAGCAGAATCTCAGCACTCTTCTTTTATCACCTGCCCTGGACTGCCTTCCATTGCTTAGCCTGTGCACATCTACCCACACCACCATTGAATCGCGGGAAAGGCACACACTCTTTGTGCCCAACAACATTCTTCAAGAAGCGGGTAGCTCTTTTAGGGGCATGTGCTTAATGGCCTGAGCTGTTTCACGGGTGTTTTTGAAATGAACACGCAGGTATGACCCACATGCTTTGGCCGATTTTGTAGGACTCTCTGGCGTATCGAGTCATCTTTAACTCTTAACAGAAGTAGTTTACACCAAGTTACAACTGTGCTGGTGGTTATGTAATTACTGCTAATACTTTCTTTTTTTCCGTTCCGTCTATTATTTTGCCGTTATACCCTGTTCAACCAAAACGGTTATATTTGGTGTATATAGGATGTTAACTTCTTCGATGGTAGCACGTTCCTAGTCCTGAAAAGGATTAGTCCTGAAAAGAACCGCTCGCTGCCCGTTTGGTCTCTTCTCGTTGTTATCTTTTTTCGGCTGTACGTTGTTTATGACTGTCTCTATTATATTTGGTATGAGTTCCTCTAGGGTTTCGGTAATTATTTTGTCTTTGGTTTCTTTGCTTTCTTCCCTTCCTTGATTGCTTTTTGTTACGATATCCTCAATGATCCTTCTCTCTGTTTCAATTCTGTTGAGGACTTCTTCGTTCTCCTCTTTTAGCTCTGGGAGTTTAGCGATGTCGACTTCTATTTGGTGCTAAATGGATTTCATGTCCTTGTGATAAACGAGCGCAAATGCCTTATTGCTCTATCTTTTCCTACATCTTTCGTATTGTATTTTCTCCGACATTTGCTCTTTCATCCCATATTTGCGATCCCACATTTGCTATTTCATCGTTGTGATTACTCGCGACCGGTATCTAGAGAACCACATTTGTGCTTTCATCGGGGGAAATAAAGTCCTTTGATTGAGTCCCCATACCTGACATTATCGTTTGAAGCCCACATTGCATCGTGATAAATCTGGTGAGAACACATCTGGTCATCCCAATCAGACATCTGGGCACGCTGTAATTTCTGTGGACGACCATTGTTATCTTTGTGGCTACCGACGGGTCACCACATTGGATGCCCAGCTTGGCCAAAAGAAAAACCTGGGTCACAATATTGGACGCCCAGCTTGGCCAGGTGAAAACGTCTCATGCTGTAATGGTGTTATCTTTGGTCGGCCGCTGTTCAGACAAGCGTTGGGTTACCACATTGGACGCCCAGCTTGGCCAGGTGACTTCCAGAAATATAATACCGTGTAGCTTGCTAGAGGAAGCAGTTCAGTTTTTATATTGTGAGGCAGAGATACAATCCCAAAAACGCCTAGCCTAATACACGTGTTTATTCAGAGTGGATATAATTCAGTTCTGTGATGAATTGTGTTCTTAAAGGATTTTGCGAAGGGAAAAGAAGGTTAGTAGATCTTATACAGATTATTAATACATTTTCTTAATTTTTGTTTATTTTAACCTCACAGCTGAAATGTGCGAAAGATAGAGTTTCAAATGATTCTTGGCATAACTGATTAATAAAATCAGAAGATTTTCCTAGAAGATGATAGGATGATAGGAGGTAATTAATAGTTCATACTTCACCTTCATCATCATCACAGTCTTCCATGCGCACATACTCTCATGCACAAGATATTTAACATCATTAGAATTGAACTCAGAGAGAGATCAATAATGAGCAGTAGTATAAATGAAAGTCAACCAGTGATGTTAAATGTGAAAAACTTATCTTCTTCTTCTTCGTTCGCCCTGAAAAGGACGGTGGTTGCATTGTATCTGTTTACGCATAAGCTGTGATATCTGCACCTTTCGGTCGACACATCCGACTTCAGCACGGCATTATTTAGGGACCGGGTTTGCCTTCCCATTGCGATCCGCACTCGCTCAGCCAGACTGCACTGCTGCAGACTGTTTCCAGGACCACCACGTGGAGGTGGAGTGCGGTCTTGACCAGCTCTGGTTCGCTGGTCCTGATGCAAGCAGTACTGCTATGGGTTGCTGACTGCATTCACTATTGCTGCATCTTGGGGTCCCGAAAAACTTATGAAGACTTTTGTGTGTCTTCAGTTCATCAGAAGTCTGAGTCTACACGCAACGTGTCTGACGTCTAACCAGAAATAAGTTATCAAAACGGACATTTGGCTAGCAGAATTCGCCATAGGACATCTTTCATTCCTTAATTAAAAAGGAATATTGTCTCACCCACAAGTCAGAAGGTGGATGCAGCATTTTTCGTCACCATATACTGCTGGCTCACAAGTTCAATACAGAGTTATCACATGTTCAATACAGAGTTATCACAAGTTCAATACAGAGTTATCACAAGTTCAATACAGAGTTATCACAAGTTCAATACATCGTTATCACAAGTTCAATACAGAGTCATCATAAATTCAAATCACTCGAAAGATCATTATTATCTGAAGTCAAGCAAAAGAGCTCAAAAGAGGAATCGCATATTTATACCAAGTGCAACACACTCTTAAGCACATTCTATGAAGCAGACACTATATATTTTATGAATCACGACTACATATGCAAGGATATGAGTCTACATATCACTAACATTTCATGAAGATATCCAGTCTGGCCAGTACCCTCAGGAGATTAGACAACAGAACTTTTTTCATATGACAACTATTAACTGTTGATCCACACTACAGAGACATACACAAACAGTGAAGGAATATACATAGATATCTCGTCAGCGTTCTCAGTGCGACAACAGTTTTCATCAGAACGTCCTCGGCTTAGAGATACCCCACTCGACAGAACGTATAACAACTTGGGACAGTGTACGCATACAGGTGAATCGTCATATCAATGCGAAGCATTTAGAGACACATGGACTGTGTAGAGTACTCACCATTTTGGTAACACGTATCATATCACATCATCATCATTTCGCTTTGCACCAGTTCATTCTTAATTAACTATTACTTAATTAACTGCAATTTTATTATCTCATCTGTGGGTTTTGTGTGAATCGTCTTTCACCATCATCACGTTCTAACCATTACTAAAACTATATGTGTGGATATTTCATTAATAAACCCAACGATCGTTTGATCATTATCTAGTTTGTTAATGTATGACTCGTGCTGTCGGTGTTACATATTCACCTATAGGAACCTTTCTCTACTCAGATGAGGTTGGGGGCTTTTTCTTTACGGGATCTAAGAGCAGAAGCTAAGGTCGTGGGGAAACAGAACTCTTTCCATAATTAATTAGAAAACACTGTCTAGTGGAAAGCATTCGCATTCCTGTCTTCTTGTCCCTATCTCAAATATGTCTTTATTCTTTCTTAACGAGCCAATTTCTAGAGACCTTATATCTAATATCTCATAGACTATTCCTGGAAAAAAACTACTGTTGTAGTTGCCCCAGTGACTCACCACACGACAGTCCTGTAACATTGCCTGGGCGCTCTGTCTTGAAGTCCCTACAATAGTTAGAATAACTAGGTTTGTGTCCTTCTTGTTCCAATGTCTTCAGTCTTTCAACCTGTGTTATCTTTCATTCTTCTTTTCTGTCCTACACTATTGTTTGTTTTTTTTAAATACCCCTTTTGGGGCGTAAAGTGAAGTCTATTTACTTATTGTGCAATAATTGTGTGATCTCGACCCTGGCTTAGACACTTTGATCTTGGACAAAAGCCCGAGATTGTTTTTTTTTTCCCTCGCATGAGGTCGCATTTTTCTTTCCCTCGCATGAGGTCAAATTGATCCAATGAGGTCACATTGATCGCACGCCCATCCCCGGCCCCCCGCCCAGACACATGATCCTACCCAAAGCCGGATAGTAGGCGCTAGTTAAAACACAAAAAGACCCAATGACACACAAGGGTCATTTTAGTGATCCTCTGTGTTTTCACACAAAGAACCTATTGACTTTTTTTTTTCCTCGCATGAGGTTGCATATTTTTTTCCTCGCATGAGGTCGCTTATATTTTGCCTCGCATGAGGTTGCATTGCCCACGCCCAACCCGGCCCTGGTCAAGACCCATGTCCCAACACAAGAAGACCCAATGACATCATGTGTCACTGTAGTGATCTTCTGTGTTCTCACACAAAGGACCTAATGACACATGAATGTCACTGTATTGGTCCCTGTGTCTAGACACTTTGATCTTAGCCAAAAGGCCGAGAAGCGATTATTTTTTTTTCCTCGCATGAGGTCGCATATTCTTTTCCTCGCATGAGGTCGCTTATTTTTGTGCCTCGCATGAGGTTGCATGGCACACGCTCAACCCGGCCCTGGTCAAGACCCATGTCCCAACACATTTTTTTTTTCCTCGCATGAGGTCGCATATTTTTTCCTCGCATGAGGTCGCATTTAACTCGCATTGGAACACGCCCAACACAAACGCATGTCCCAACACAAAAAGACCCAAGGACACACAAGTGTCACCAATGATCCTCTGTGTTTTCACACAAAAGATCTAATGACACATAAGTGTCACTGTACTGATCTTTTATGCCGGGCACATGGTTATATTAGGGCGAATGTCCAAATATAAAAGACTCTTAGGTCTGAGGCTAAAATTGTTTATTAGTCCATGTCCCAACACAAGAAGACCCAATGACATCATGTGTCACTGTAGTGATCTTCTGTGTTCTCACACAAAGGACCTAATGACACATGAATGTCACTGTATTGGTTCCTGTGCTTAGACACTTTGATCTTAGCCAAATTTTTTTTTTTTTTTTCCTCGCTTGAGGTCGCATATTTTTTTTCCTCGCATGAGGTCGCATTGTCCCCGCCCCAAACCCGGCTCTGGTCAAGACCACATGTCCCAACACTAGAAGACCATTGGGTTTCAGTGAGTTTCAAAATTTTTTTTTTTTTTTTTTCGCTTGAGGTCCATATTTTTTTTTCTGTTATTTTTTTTTCTTTATTAAAACTAAATAAAAGCACTTTGTTTTCTTTACATAATGCATAAAACTTAAATTTATTAAAAGATGTTTAGGGAATATAAAGCAAAGAAATATTTTACAATGTTACAATACAAAATTAGAAAAATTATTTTTGTTATATATTATTTCCCTTGGTGAATTAAAAATTTAATTTTTTTACTTCCCTTGACAATACTAAAAATGCTCATAGTCTTTGTTATCTCCCATCATGCTGCGTTTTAACATGTCAGACACCACTTGTCTTTTATCATCATCATCACCTGCTGCCATCTCCACAGCAATGGATCTACAGCGTCTTCCGTCTCTTGCCTTGATAGTTCTTTCCTGTCCATTTCTTGATGTTATCTTCCCAATTAAAGCGCTGCCGTCGTCTTGCACGCTTGCCTTCAGCTCTGCATTCCATGATGGTCGTTAGCAAGGTGTTATGTCTTTTCATATGGCCAAAAATATGTTAGCTGTTTGAAAATTTGTTCGGTGTATACATTAAATAGGCAGGGGTACAGGACACAACCTTGTCTGACACCTCTCTTTATGTCGATGTATAGTGAATAATTCCTTCCAGATCTTACAGTAGCAGTTTTCTCCCAATAAAAGTTACTGAGTATTCTTATGATTTTTCCATCAATACCAATGTCTTCGAGGCATTCAATTATTTTCTCGTGATGGACTCTGTCAAAATCCTTCCTATAGTCATTGAAGCACATGTATATATTTTTCTGGACCTCTGTATACTTTTCTGCTAATATTCTTAGGTACAATATTGCCTCTCTTGTTCCGTCTAAAACCAAACTGTTCTTCGTGGACTTTGCTGTCTACTTACTTTTTATTCTTTACTGTATGATTTTAAGCATTATTTTATTACATGACTCAGGCTGATTATTCTGAAGGGGTATGGCTGACTAAAAACAAAAAACAAAAACAAAAACTAGAAACTAGAACTATTAGTTAATTGTCAAACAATTCTGTTTGTGTCGTCTTTTAATGCCGAGCCAAAAAATAAACTACCATTTAAAAATATTTTTTTTTTTTTTTTTTTTTTTACATTTTGATTACTATTAAACACTATAAACACAACAAGCACCGCCGTATCTCTCATTTCTGATGTCAAACTTTTAAAAAATAAAATAAATAAATTATATATATATATATATATATATATATATATATATATATATATATATATATATATATATATATATATATATATATATATATATATATATATATATATATATATATATATATATATATATATATATATATATATACACGAGGGTGTCGTAGATTTGCGATAGGTAAATTAAGACTCAAATTGGTCCCTTCTGCATATACTAGAACATGAGATGACTCAGTGAGAGATAATAATAGAAATAGATTTTTTCACGATTGAGATGGTGGGACAATAAGTAAGTCTGTCTCTGAAGCTCGATGAAATCTCTCGCTCAGCCTATCTCTCTACAACAGAAAAATGTATGTCAGACAGATTACTCAGTTATAGAGATATACTCTATATCAACCACTCACAGACCCGCACACACAAGTGACAACGTTTAGCCGTACAGACGTAACACTATATCTATGGAATATGAGTATTTGGGACGAGCTGAACCGACACACTTGAATAAAGTTTATTTTATCATAAGAAAATTCACCACAATACATAAAATAATTACATATAAATACACATAGGTTAAATGAATTAAGAGAATAATAGATTCATAGGAGTAATCCTTTCCCCCTCTGTTGAGCCACGATCCTGTTAGAAGAAGAGTTATAGCCCCAAAGAGTCACAGATGTATCCGCTATGGTCTAAGTTTTCCCTCTATGGTTAAGAACAGAGTGGATATATTAAATCTATTCTAAGAGGAAAATATCATTTAGCAACAACCTTGCATAAAGAAATACAAAGTTATTAAATGAGTTATTACATGAAAGAATTATTTATCCTGCATTCGCTCGCTCTGACAAACAAACTGTGATCTCAGAACCAAACACAATCAACCTTACCTATAGGTTGCATTCACTACCTCTGGAAAATTGATTAAAGAAACATGCAGCCCATCCGCTGTTGTTTGTCTGTCGAATCAAGCCCCAGCTTCTCCAACCGACTAATTAATCAAATGTTGGGAAGCGCTAGATTCAATATATTTTAAGCAGGATGCTGTTAAATGTTACTTCAAATTTTGTCCAGGTAGGAAATAATTATGGAATCAACTGGTCACAGGATACAGTAGCGGGAATTCTTCAATCGTCTCGTCGATTTCCAGGTAAACAAATTCTATTACAGGATCAATCCTCTTCACAACACGTGGTCGTTATATAAGTACTGTTACTGTTTGCTTTAGTTCCCACCACAGGCTGACTGTATATGAACTTTGGAAAACCAAGAACTCTGGATATTCTAATAGTCCAGTTAGCATGTATTCTTAATAAGTCTTTTAGGCCGGTGCTATGTCTCTATCTGGGTGTAAACCACGAGGCCGGAAAAGTCACATTGAAAGCCCTATAAGTTATTTATAATGTTCTTTTTTTGTAAAATATATTCAGTTCATATGGAATGGAAGCCACTGGTAAGGTTTATAGGGTTTTTGACCCAGAACTGAATAGGGAGAAAAAAAAATGCAAATCTTAACATCATATGCATATTCACAATCCTATCTTACCCGCGTAAAGTATAACATAGTTATCCACTTCGGTTATAACTTACATTATAAACTGCAAGCTTAGAGCTTGTCTCATTGTTTCAAAACTCCCGTGAAAAAAGTTATAGTCATATAAAATAAAACCCATCATCATGAATTAGAAATACATATAAATATATTTCGTCAATACTCATGAGTCATCAGTGCATTTACTTAGATGGTTAAACTATTCTCTGACTGGTTATAGGCAGTTTAATCAAATTTATTAATAGCCGAATGAGTTTAGCTAGAAATATAATTTATTTGCTCTCCACTGTAACGCAGTAACTTTAGAGAATATAACTGAATTATCATTTAATCTTTCTACACAGAAATTAACTAGTGAAATAAAATAAGCGATCACCACTTAAATCACTCAATCACTACTAGATATATATATATATATATATATATATATATATATATATATATATATATATATATATATATATATATATATATATATATATATATATATATATATATTTACCACAGCGCAGAAGTAGAAACTATCTCCAATTCGACCAACTAAATGATACTTCTATTAACAGAGATCTTAGGACTCGAAAGCTAGAAGGTTCTAGTCTGGCTGGCGGTACTTGGATGAATTTGAGTTGAAAATCTAGAGTATATATGTATCTCGGATGAAAGAAATAAGTTACGTCTAAGACCTGAAACAGGTTTAGTTTTAATGAACAAAAGAATAAAACTTTTAGCTAGTTGCATTTTTTCAGCCAGACCTGTGTTTTAGTAATAGAAGTAGTCTTTCAACTTACAGTTTTAATTAGTAATTTGAAAACTACAAGCGTATATATCGGGACTGTCATTATCGCTTCTCGGCCTTTTGGCTAAGATCAAAGTGTCTAAGCACAGGGACCAATACAGTGACATTCATGTGTGTTGAGTTCGTTTTATGGTTGAGTACAGTTTATACTGGTGAAGAGGTAGCTTCAAACGCGAATGGTTAAAATGAACGAATGTCAACAATATTCTTCCAACGAACTTCAACAAGTAGTGAACTGGGCAAGTACTGGCAGTACATAAGTCGGTGATAACTGTACATCGATTTTATTCAACATGAAACAGACGGAGTGGACAAGACTAACATCGTCACAGGCGCAAAGATCATACATCAGCATAATGGTAATTACTTTTAAAGTTCCTGAAGATTCTCTACCATAAAGTCCTCTGACTCAAGTGACTAAGGATCACAAAACTGTTACCGTATAATATTCTTCTCATTCAAGTCCGTTGACCTTCTCTCAAGGACGTCTATCATGGTAACGTATTCATACTCCAGGATAAAATCTTCCATATCATACTTCACAATCCCATACGTTCTCCAAAACATAACGTTAGATAGCATATAGTTTCAAACCAAGTCATACACGATAATACGAACAGGTTAGAGATTCCAGTTGGCTAACCTCTCCCATTCTATGCCACGCTTCTGGCATTGTTGTAACAGCATATTAAAACATGTGCATAAGGTAATCAATAACTTCTTCCACTCGTAGGAATCCTTCTTCTACGATACAAATCCTAAAGGCAAACGACTCTGTAGATCCATTCTAGGAATAACATCTTGCCGCTAGACTAGTATTAGAGCGGCCTTATAATACAGCTTTAAATAAGAAGTGGGGCGATAACTTACGTGACATTGCTGCTATTGGTTTCGACCTGAAGACCAATACAGATCACTAGAATAAATGGCTTTCCATAAACATGCCATTGAATACAAATATAATATAACAATCATGGACATAAACAAGTTCCATGTTGCCCCTTCAAAAATGACGTCACAAACTACTCAACTAGGTTACCCGTGCGTCCCAAAGCAACACTCACTGCTTCGTGCACGTCAGTGCGCGAATCATTCGACCGCACAAATAATATAACTATATCAAGAATGGTGCGTACATTTGGCAGGACCGAAGACTACCCCCTTAGGTAATAAATGTACGTAACAGCTCCCTTATTACCTCCCCTTAAAAAAATTAATTCTAGTAATTTTTTTCGAACTAATTACTCGAGAGAGGTGAGTCAAAAACTACAACAAGATATGAAATGCATAAAGTTATATCATATTAAGAAAAGAATATTAAATTGAAATCAATATAACTAAATGACAGTATGCATTAAAGCACACATTCACTATCGACCTACTTTGGAACGATGTGGTAATATACGAAGTAAAACAAGTTGAAAAATGAAAATGAAGAAACCATAAAAAAAAAGATGATAATAAAATTCAACTAAGTTTAAAAAAAAAAAAAAAATTTGAAACATATGATTTCAAAATGAAAATGAACAGCAACACTGATGATAATCAATGATAAGAGAATCAATAGAACAGAAAATTTTAAAATACAACATGCAAAATGAAACAAAGCATAATTAAACACTTTAAGAAGCAACACACTTACTATTTTCTAACACTAGTAAGTTTGACTAGTTATCTAAAAGTGAGATATCATGTAGTGGGATACGTGAATACACGTATTGCGAGAAACTAATAAAGTTAGTAGATGTGTGATTTATAATCAATCAAATAGATTAAGTTGAATTAATCTAATTTATATATTCCTTAATTACTAACAAATAACTAGTTAACAATATATTCTAAATAATTACAATATCACTATCAATATGTCACTGTTCCGTTACAACTAGTTAGTAATCGACGAGATAATGTTCTCAATGTTCCATACACGATATAATATATTCTCTAACACGTTATGTAGTGTAATATGTTCCATAGGAATAACAAATGTATATTTGTCGCTCTTAACAATGTTGCCATATTAATAAAAAGTTACTGTAGTACCAATGTTCCCGTTCTAATAAAACGTTAATATAGTATCAATAACAATGTACAAAGTTATTCATGTTATCGGTGAGGATGTTCCAACATCTGGAAGTGGTTTAGTTTCGACACGTTCACTTGGGCATCTTGATAGACAGTCTGCGAACACATTCTGCACTCCAGGAATAGCTCGTATCTCAAAATGGAACGGTTGAAGCGCTATAGCGTAACGCGCTGACTTTGATGACTTAACGTTCCCTGTGTTCAGTGCTGTAAGAGCTTTCTGGTCAGACTCCACCACAAAGTGTGAGCCGAGGAGGTAACGATCCAGTTTAGTGATTGACCAGACAAGAGCGAGGAGCTCTTTATCCAGAACGGAATATTTCATCTCGCTCGTTGTGAGCTTTCTGGATACGTACATAACCGGAAATCCGCCGCAATAGCGTAGGAAGAAGCATCACTGCGAAGAACAAAGGTGAGATCTTTGTTAGGCAACCTTAAAAAAGGCTTATTTGAAAAAAATTGTTTTATATAGTCTAAAGCCGTTTGGTGATCCTGCGACCACTTTATTACATTAGATGTGCTTTTTTTTAGTAACGAAGAAAGAGGTGCAGTTATAGTAGACAAATGAGGGATGAATTTAGAATAGAACTGTATTAGTCCTAAGAGCGACCTCACTTGTTTTTTTTGTCTTAGGTGCTGAGATGTTTAAAATTTTAGAGACGTTACTGTCTTCTGTATACATTAAACCGCGACCTATACGGTGACCAAGAAAGGAGATGTCATGAAAACCGACAAAAGCCTTTGAAGGTTTCGCTGTTAAGTTATAATCCCGTAAGGTAGAAAGTAAAGATTTTAAACCCTGAATATGTTCATCCCAAGAGTCACTGAAAAGACAGATGTCATCTATATAAGTAATGACATCGGGACGATGAGACAATATGCGGCGCATCATGCGTACAAAGGTAGCTGGCGCATTCATTAACCCGAATGGCATAAAATTCCATTGAAAAAGACCCCGTGGTGTCGAGAAAGTGGTGAATGGCTTTGCTTTAGGAGTGAGTGGCACTTGCCAATATCCCTTTGAAAGGTCAAATTTCGAAAAGAATGTAGCATGAGATAATCTCTCCAATAAGTCATCTAAAAGAGGTAATGGTTCCGCATCGAATTTTGTAACTTTGTTTAATTTCCTGTAATCTACGCAAAGACGTATATTGTTGTCTTTCTTCCTAATGATTACCATGGAAGAAGAATATGGAGATGAAGATGGTTCAATTATATTTAATTGGAGCATCTCATCCAATTCCTTATCAACCTTATCACGAAAGTGTAAAGGAATAGGATATGGGCGAACTCGAATAGGCGTATCGTCAGTCAGAATAATGTCATGTTGGATGACTGACGTATGACCTGGGATGTCAGTGAGGACATCCTCATACGAGTGTAGAATATTAGAGACTTGCTGACGTTGATCAGCCGAAAGAGTAGATGAGATCGTAACATCATTCCATTTCTCAGTGGAATGGAGTGGTACAACTGGTATTGGTAGTTGTACATCATCGAAAGAAGATTCCTCTTCTTGGATGACTGACAAACTAGAATAGTGTTGAATAGGAGGTGTAGGATCGTCAGTTGCCTGAAACACTGACTGTAGATAATCAGGACGTGAGTAATACTCCTTCAACATGTTAATGTGGAAGGTTTTATGTTTACCATTAACATCAACGATGTAGTCGACATCGGATATTCTTGAGATGATCCTGAAAGGACCTCTCCAGGTAATTAAAAGACGATTGTTATGCGTAGGTAGTAAGACAAAAGCTTCATCACCAGGTATGAGCTGGCGAAGACGTCTATACTTGTTTGCAAATAGACGAGCTTTTTCTTTGGCTTGTTCAGATGATGCAGTAGCTAGTCTACAAGCATCTATGATTCTCTTTCTCAGAGAGATCACATACTCATAAGAGGATTGAGTTTCCTCTTCAATATTCTCGTCAACCAATAAGTCGTGGATTAACGACATCGGACCGCGTGGTTGCATGCCAAAAACAAGCTGGAATGGAGAAAACCCCGTTGCTTGATTTTGTACTTCGCGATACGCAAAGAGACAAGCGGGTAGGACCCGATCCCAGTCTTGGGGATGGTCTTGAGTCATCTTACCCAACAACTGCTTGAGTGTCCTATTGAGACGCTCAATTAACCCATTTGACATCGGATGATAAATAGAACTAAGAGATCTGTCTATACCTAATGTCTTCATAACTTGAGACATGGATTCAGAAATGAACTGAACCCCATGATCCGACAAGATTTTTCCGTGGAAAACCAATGCGTGAGAAGATTAACATCAATGCTTCTGCTACACTGGCAGATGAAGTGTTTTTTGAGAGGGATGGCCTCAGGCCAACGAGTGCACATATCAATGCACGTAAGGATATGCGTATGCCCTCTAGCAGATGGAAGTATCGGACCAATAATGTCAATGGCCATTTTATCAAATGGTCTAATCGGGATGTCCGCAGCTTGAATAGGAGCCGCATGAAATGGACCCCGTACCTTAACTTCTTGACATATCAAACAGGACCGACAATAGAGAGTAACATCTCTATGAACGCCTGGCCAGTAGAATGCAGAAAGCACTCTGGATTTGGTACGCGAAAAACCCATATGGCCCGCACATTGCGAGTCATGCGCATGTCGTAATATACGAGATCTCATAGAGGATGGGACTAAGATCTGATAACATAAGGATGAATCCTTTTCCCGTATTACTCTAACCAAAATCCCATTTTTAAGTATAAAGTCATGTTTAGATTTTTCAAGTTTGTTGCTTGTATTCTTTTTGTTAACATACTGAAAAAATTTTTTTAATGAATCATCATTCTTTTGCAATGTTGCAAACAACTCCCGTGAAATAGGAGCATCATCATCACAAGTGGTATGAACTGTAGGTTCAATAGGTGTATCATGCGACATATTAGTAGCTTGCGCTCTAGTCACTACTGCATTTGCAGTTTGAATATGTCGCTCTTCCCATTCAGCAATTTGCTGTGGTGAACACTCTTTAATACCATGTATGCGACCAAGTATTAAATCACAAATTGGATTTGGAAGAAGACAAGCCTGGATCTGTCCTGAAAAAAATGGTGTATGAAGTGTTATAATGGCTGTGGGAAATGTTTCCACAGTTCCGCCAAACGTCACACATTTCACAACCCTGCCCGTCGCACAACTAGGGTCGATCAGCGAAGTCCGGACGCCCACAGTGGTACAACCTGAGTCGAATAAAAGAGAGCATGAAATATTGTTAACAAATCCTCTGTTAAACTTAAGAGAGCCCTGTCCCTGGTGTACTGACGCAGGAGTGGCCATGCAGACTGCAGGTAGACTAGGCAAAGTATGACCGCAACGCAGCGTCGTGATCGCCTTGGGCTGGAAAAGAGTAGAGCATTCTGAACAATCTTTGACTTGGGTACAATCAAGAGAACAACACATAGCATTATGAGTTTCAGCTCCTTTACCCTGTTCAATGTTAGCCTGTGTATCACTAAAAGCAACATTAGAATGTCTACCTGTATTACTCGACGATCTATCTCGTCGGCGCGATCGATTGTGATTTTTGTCATTAAAATTGCTACAATTGTCATTTCTGCTAGAGTTAAAATTTGGATGAGTCCGATAATTTGTATAATTAAAGTTATGATGTTCTTTAAAATTTTTATTCCAAGAACCTTGTCTGTTTTGCGGACCCTGAGATTTTGATCTCCAGTTTTGTCTATTATAATGTCCTTGATTATTTTTAAAATAATTGTTACCAAAATCTCGTGATCTGTGAGCTTGGTTCCAAGAAACATTAAATGGAGCAGATTGTTGAAATTGCTTCCCTTTGTAAAAGTTATCATTGTTAACATTGTAATTATTTCCCTTATTGACATACCTATCAGCACTAAAAGAACGATTGCGTGAAAAATTGTTTTGTTGTGCTGCAAAAGCAACAGGCAATTCATTCTTAATCTGTGCATTACTTAGATCCATGGTTGGGTGAGCAGTGCAAAAATTTTTTTGCATGTTCTTCTAAATTTTTCATTGATAAAGGTTTCCTTTCGTGTAAAAATGCGAGAAATGTAGGATTTACAGACGAAAGTACCTTATCGCGCATCAGTAAATCGAAGAGACCTTCATACGACTTTTCAATTTTGGATAATTCGATCCATCTTTCTAATGTTAGTCGTATCTGTGACAGAAAATCACTAAAATTTCTGCCAGATTGAGGTAGTAATGTATGAAATCTTAAACGATATTCGTCTTCTGTCATTTGGAATTTTTGCAGAAGTGCCGCTCTAAGAGCATTATAGTCATTTTTCTCACCAATGCTGGTGGTATGATAAACTGCTAATGCATCCCCTGTAAGTAATCTGGATAAATATGTACAGTATAGCGCTTTATCCACGTTATAAGACCCACAAGTGGCCTCAAACCTATCTAGGAAGAATATCACGTCATCAGACGGGGGATTAAATTTTGGTAATTTAAGGTGAATTTCCTTAAAATAATCATGTCTGGATGGAGTTTGGCTTTCAAAAGTTCTCTGAGAATTAGCTTCCTGAGTAAACCTAATTCTCTCATATTCTGACTCTGCTAATTTCAGTTCATGCTGTCGTTTTTTTTTCATTCTCTTCCATCTCAAGCTGAAGTCGTTTTACATTTTGTTCAGCTATTAATCTCCTCTCTTCCATTTCTTTTTGTTTATTTTCCATTTCTTTTTCAGCCTCCTTTTGCTTATGTTCTGCCTCTCGCTGAAATCGTTTCTCTTCTAATTCAGCGGCTAATCTCATTTTTTTCTCATTTTCCTCAGACTCAATCCGTTTTTTGATCTGCCTCAAATTGAAGTTTTCTAGTCTTAAAGTTTCTAACTTTCTCTGTTCGGCTTCTATTTCTTGAGCTTTTTTATATTCTGCAAGTGCAAATGCTTTTGCTTCATCAGGAGCCATCTGAAGAGCTTTTGCTTGCTTAATGAAATAGTCTAAGGTAGCCATTATTCAATATTATTATGTAATAATACTATTTAAAAGTGTTACTACAACTAGTGGTCTTCGTTCCTGTTCTAGAACGGTAAAATCAATTTATATAATAGGCAATAATATTTATAATTAATAATGTAATTTATAACATGAAATGATGTGAAAGCAATAACGTGACAGACAATAGCACAATACTGACGCGACACGATAATTAGGACAAATGAAAACGTTCGCAGAAATCCAATGAAAATAATATATGGAACTAAAATGGAATGTCGTAAAGAATTACGATGATAACTGCGATCAAATATTCAACAGGACAATAGACACCACAGTGTAAAAACATATGCTTTGTAAAAAACTGAACGACAGGAAAGGTGAGACGGACAATAATCACATACAAAATACATCCTGAAACTAAGGTACAAGTAAAAATAGCTACCAAAAACAACGATTAAAACTTGACACTACAGCTAAAACAGTCAGGTGTCACAGACTACCAGACACAGTGGACCAAAGATCCTTCTATGCTCACGCATAGGAACATTCCACTGCGGGAAGTCTGCAAAATAATGTCCTACAGAACACTTAAGACGGACCTGTGGTGAAACTGGTATTTTCCCGTCCTAAGTCGCCATTCCCAACCTCCCACGAAGAATACAACACATATAACATGTAACATGTAAAATATAGATATGGACATATCACGGAAGGCACAGCTAAAAGTAATAAAGCGTATAAGGAGAACACGTTATACTTAACTCGCGTGCAGGTAAAAAATCAATGTGCCTCGTCTCCGTGTATGTACGTTTGAGGATAAAATACTTCGTTCTGAGTATTAGACCACAGCTTGCACGTAATAGTGACAAAGAGATGATCCCAAGATGTTGTCGCCTTGAAAGTTCAGATCTTCAAATGATCCCAAGATGTTGTCGCCTTGAAAGTTCAGATTTTCCATTGCTGATACTTGTATAGGGTACGTTTCCTGTGAAATTCTAGATTTCATAAACACACTGGAGCACCAATTACTGTTGAGTTCGTTTTATGGTTGAGTACAGTTTATACTGGTGAAGAGGTAGCTTCAAACGCGAATGGTTAAAATGAACGAATGTCAACAATATTCTTCCAACGAACTTCAACAAGTAGTGAACTGGGCAAGTACTGGCAGTACATAAGTCGGTGATAACTGTACATCGATTTTATTCAACATGACACAGACGGAGTGGACAAGACTAACATCGTCACAGGCGCAAAGATCATACATCAGCATAATGGTAATTACTTTTAAAGTTCCTGAAGATTCTCTACCATAAAGTCCTCTGACTCAAGTGACTAAGGATCACAAAACTGTTACCGTATAATATTCTTCTCATTCAAGTCCGTTGACCTTCTCTCAAGGACGTCTATCATGGTAACGTATTCATACTCCAGGATAAAATCTTCCATATCATACTTCACAATCCCATACGTTCTCCAAAACATAACGTTAGATAGCATATAGTTTCAAACAAAGTCATACACGATAATACGAACAGGTTAGAGATTCCAGTTGGCTAACCTCTCCCATTCTATGCCACGCTTCTGGCATTGTTGTAACAGCATATTAAAACATGTGCATAAGGTAATCAATAACTTCTTCCACTCGTAGGAATCCTTCTTCTACGATACAAATCCTAAAGGCAAACGACTCTGTAGATCCATTCTAGGAATAACATCTTCCCGCTAGACTAGTATTAGAGCGGCCTTATAATACAGCTTTAAATAAGAAGTGGGGCGATAACTTACGTGACATTGCTGCTATTGGTTTCGACCTGAAGACCAATACAGATCACTAGAATAAATGGCTTTCCATAAACATGCCATTGAATACAAATATAATATAACAATCATGGACATAAACAAGTTCCATGTTGCCCCTTCAAAAATGACGTCACAAACTACTCAACTAGGTTACCCGTGCGTCCCAAAGCAACACTCACTGCTTCGTGCACGTCAGTGCGCGAATCATTCGACCGCACAAATAATATAACTATATCAAGAATGGTGCGTACATTTGGCAGGACCGAAGACTACCCCCTTAGGTAATAAATGTACGTAACAATGTTGGGTCTTCTTGTGTTGGGACATGTGGTCTTGACCAGGGCCGGGTTTGAGGCGGGGACAATGCGACCGCATGCGAGGAAAAAATATGCGACCTCATGCGAGAAAGAAAAAAAAATGTCGCTTCTCGGCCTTTTGGCTAAGATCAAAGTGTCTAGGCACAGGGACCAATACAGTGACATTCATGTGTCATTAGGTCCTTTGTATGAGGGTCCCTTGACACCGATGCAACCTCATGCGAGGCAAAAAAATAAGCGACCTCACTACAGGGAAAAAAAAAGTCGCTTCTCGGCCTTTTGGGCTAAGATCAAAGTGTGTCACACAGGGACCCATGATGTCATTGGGTCTTCTTGTGTTGGGACATGGGTCTTGACCAGGGCCGGGTTGAGCGTGTGCCATGCAACCTCATGCGTTGCAAAAAATAAGCGACCTCATGCGAGGAAAAAAATATGCGACCTCATCCGAGGAAAAAAAAATTTGGCTAAGATCAAAGTGTCTAAGCACAGGGACCAATACAGTGACATTCAAGTGTAATTAGGTCCTTTGTGTGAGAACAGAGAGGATCACTACAGTGACCCATGTTGTCATTGGGTCTTCTTGTGTTGGGACATGGGTCTTGACCAGGGCCGGGTTGAGCGTGTGCCATGCAACCTCATGCGAGGCAAAAAATAAGCGACCTCATGCGAGGAAAAAAAAGCGGGAAGTCACTCTTACAATGAATGTCCTTATGCGTAAAATATAACAACTATAAAGTGAGCAACTGCAACAGAACCTGTGCAAACTGTCTCGGGAACCACGGGGCAAGATACCGTGGCTGTCTGATCTTCTATGAGACAAAGGCTATACTGAAGGAATCTGTTACCAAAAACATCTCGTTCAGAGAAGCAAGACACCAAGTGGCTTCAGTTGGCATTGCTAAACAGGAACAGCACACAAGAGCCCAGCTGGTAAAACTAACCACAGAGGTGCGAGACATAAAACAAAAACTCAATGTCGAGAAGAACAGGCAGCACAACGAAGACTCAGATGCCATAAGAGACGAAACAATAGCAGCCTTGCAGAGCGCCCAGGCAATGTTACAGGACATGAAATCCATCAAACACCAAATAGAAGTCGACATCGCAAAACTCGCAGAGCTAAAGGATGAGAACGAAGAAGTCCTCAAAAGAATTGAAACAGAGAGAAGGATCGTCGAGGATATCATAACAAAAAGCAATCAAAGAAGCAAAGAAACTAAAGACAAAATAATAATCGAAATCGTAGAGGAACGCCTTCCAAAAAGCAATCAAGGAAGAGAAAGAAGCTAATGTGATAGGAAAGGGAAAGAACTGAGTTATGACTAAGTAAGAATAATTTATGAGTAGTAAGACTTAGCTCTGACGTCACCGGAGCACGAGAAATAAGTGAGCGAAGAGAAGAGGAGGGAGCACTCTTCAATGGTCGTCAGCTGAGAACAGGTTAGCGTTAGACTAACAACATCGACCAGATACCAAGTTATGGTACTGCTGCAATATGCAGAGAAGATAAAAAGAGAAGACTAATGAAAGAACTCTACAACAGATAGTTAATCATGTCAAGATATGTTCAGCATATATCGCCAGCAGTTCATCCTGGTATGTAAACACTCGCATATTTAAACGAGCATAGATAGGCAAAGAAATGTGTTAGAACCGTGGTCCAGTGTCAGACGTTAGACAGTTTGCAAGGAACAGTTTATAGCCAAGAAAAAGTTTTCAGCACTGGAAGTTTAACCAGACAATACTTCGAAGCTTAATTTTTCGTAGATTGAGAACAGCGCATGTATATGAAAAGATGGGAAAATAGAGAACCAAAGTAGACAGCAGAGAACTTGAGTTAATCCAGAGATAAATAACGATAGCTCCTGACCAGTGCAGCAATGATGTAGAGATGTCAACCATGAAGTCTCATATATATATATATATATATATATATATATATATATATATATATATATATATATATATATATATATATATATATATATATATATAATATATATATATATTTATTTATTTATTTATTTATTTATTTATTTATTTATTTATTTATTTATTTATTTATTTATTTATTGATAATCAGGCTCAGAGGTAGCCATTGTGAATGTGTTGTTGACAACAAATAAAGAATGTTTGGTGTCAGATTTGAGTCGTCAAGTTATTTAAGTCATTAAAGTGTCTGATCATGTAAGCTCATTCAGTAGACACAGGAGCAAGATAAGCCACCATTGTACGACACATATATTCTCAGCCAGCGAACATAAGACAGGGACATTACGGTCATCATTAAGTCGAGAACATACACAAGGGTCAACGTAACATCAATCACACAAGCAAAAGAACCTGGGTTAGAAGTTTGGGTAGAGAATCAATGAAACTATCACACATCTTGCTTTGGTGCCGTGACCACTTGTGGGAAGATTACGTGTGTAACAGGACAGTGTACTTGTCAAAACGTAGGCTATATGAAAAAAAACAACAACGTCGAGATCAACGAAGCGTGAATTCAAGTTAACAGTGAAGAAAACAAGACAGCTGCTTGCCGAGACGTATGAAGAGCAGCCGAGCGTGACAAGGTCAACGAAGGAACCCAAGTCAACGGTGACGAAGATACATTCTTTTTACAACTTAATTCCACAGTCGGGTACGGGTCAAACATCATCACACCAGAACAGTGTAGCAAGTATCAACAACAGCCGCTCATAGCACAGACGACAACATGGAAGAAAGAACGAAACAAAAACAGTGTGCACACTCAAGTCAGCAGTCCAGAAAAGAAACATACATCAGGAACCGACGTACGGATACAGAGTAGTTAGTTAGTTAGATATTATTGAGAATTATTGTTTATGTATAACTTTGAACTTATGAATGTATTGTAATTTCCTTGATATCTCTATTATAGAGATTTACGTGAATAGCAATTGTTTTGTTACAACACCAAGATAATTAACCAGAGAAATTTTTTTTCAGAGCCCCCAACAACAAAAAGATGAAATGCAGGGACGGAATACACAACAGGATAACATGAAGGATAGGATGAAAGAAATTAAGTCACAGATACGGACAGACCCCAAAAACAAAAGAAGATTACAAGACTTTATCACGAAACATCATGATGTATTTGCGTTAAATGACATGGAACTAGGAAGAACTAATACAGTCCAGATGGAAATAGAAACAACGACGGACAAACCTATTAGCATGAAACCATATCGTACGCCGCTAAAGAATAGACAAGTAGTAGAACAAGCGATACAAGACATGTTACAGGCAGAAATAATCGAACGGTCCAGGTCAGAGTGGGCATCGCCGATAGTCATAGTTGAGAAGAAAGATGGTACCAACAGGTTTTGTTGCGACTACCGGGCATTAAATAAGATTACAAAAACGATATCGTATCAGATGCCTAGAATAGATGACATATTAGCAACACTGGGGAAGTCACGATGGTTCACAACCTTAGATGCGAGGTCAGGATTCTGGTACATCCCAATGTCACCAGACGCCAAAAGGAAGAGCACTTTTTGCACGCATGTTGGAACGTTTGCATGGAACGTGATGCCTTTCGGACTAAAGGGAAGCCCAACGACATATATGGCGTTAATGAACGAAGTGCTTCAAGGGATGCAAGCATTCGCTACAGCATACATTGATGATATACTGGTACATACGACGGGTTCAATGGAAGATCACCTATACCACGTAGAGAAAGTATTTAATAGATTACGACATCACAATGTTAAACTCAAGTTGAGCAAATGCAACTTCTTACAGCAAGAGATTAAATACTTAGGATTTGTAATTAATAGGCAAGGCATTAGACCAGACGAAGAGAAAGTACGAGCCATCAGACAAATGCCAGCACCATCGAATGTCCGCCAAACGAGAGGATTCTTAGGAACATGTGGGTACTTTCGGAACCACATCGTAAATTTTTCACAAGCAGCGGAACCCTTGATAAGCCTTACAAGGAAATTTGCCAGGTTCAAATGGACACAAGACTGCCAGAGAGCTTTCGAGTACCTCAAGAAAGCATTAACAGAAATCCCATATCTAGCACATCCAGACCCGAATAGGGAAATGATATTGTATACTGATGCGTCGGATACAGCGATAGGGGCATGCTTAGTACAACCAGCAAAGGAAGATGAGGAACCGGTTTTGAAGAACGTGAGAAACGAGAAACCTCTAGTATTTCTATCACATGTGCTGAGCAAAACGCAGCGGAAATGGCCTACCATAGAGAAAGAGGCGTTTGCCATCCACTATTCAGTACAGAAATTGGAATTTTACCTAAGGGGAGTGTCATTTACGGTTAAAACAGACCATCAGCCACTAGTGACATGGTTAACTAAAGCGAAAGATCAGCCAAGGAAATTGCAAACGTGGGAGTTGAACTTACAAAGCTATAACATGAAAATAGAATACATCAAAGGTACCCACAATACGTGCGCGGATCTATTATCAAGAATACCGTACCAGAATGGGTTGACAATAGAAGGGGATGATACGCCGGAGATAGATGATCGTTTCAAACAGATCAACATAATAAATTCCAATAGAATGGAGACACAGTCAATATCAGTAACGGATGAGGATCAGTCAGAAGAAGATCCACAATTGCGAGTTACCGACTTCAAGAAGGAGCAGGACAAAGATCCAGAGATTAGGCGGATGAAAAGGAAAATATGGAACGAAGATAAAGAGGTAAAGAACTTTAGGATAAACCCTCTGGACAATGTGACGGAATACATTAACCCGAAAGGAGATGGTTTGCCGAAGAAATATATTCCAAAACATCTTGTAAGGAAAGTACTCAAAGCTTATCATGACAATAACGGTCATATGGGGAGAGACAAGACGTTGGACGTCATTAAAAAGAGATATTCTTGGCACATGATGAATAGTGATATAGTATCTTATGTGGACCAGTGCATCATATGTAAAACACGGAACTTGAGAGCATTGAAGTATCCCACACAAGAGATGGATACGCCGAATTATACGATGGAGAAGATCAGCATGGACATATCTGGACCTTATCCAACAACATTAATGGGGAATAAATACATACTACATATAATGGACATGCTATCAGGTTGGCCAGAATCTTATCCACTCAGCGAAGCTACGGCTAACAACATATTGCAAATTATAACTAGGGAATTTATCCCTCGACACGGATGTCCTTTATCCATACTTACGGACAATGGCAAGGTGTTTACAGGAACAGAGTTCCAGAAATTTGTAGATCAGTGAAACATTAAACATATTAGAACTTCTATTTATCGGCCTCAGGGAAATGGAAAGAACGAACGCCTCCATTCCACCTTACATAACATCATAGCGAAGGAAGTAGAAGGAAAACCGCAATATTGGGATCTGTATTTACCGCAAGCACTAGAAGTAGTCCGTATGAACACTAGTGAAACTACAAAAATGTCGCCGTTTTATATGATGTACGGCAGGGAACCAGTCATGCCAATGGACACTATACTGCAGCCAAAGAGGAAATATATGGGAGAGGACCCCATGGAAATACTAATCCGGGAAAAGCACAGAGCACACACATTAGCACAAAGGAACATCAAGAAAAATTTTAAAAGAAGGCAAAGGAATGCGAATAAAAATGCAGTTGCACAGGTATTCAAGCCGGGAGACATAGTGTTCTATAGGAAACACGTTAGGAGTGGAAAACTAGATCAGAACTGGATTCCGAAATGGCAAGTGTTACGACGCCTTTCAGAAACAACATATCAAATATGGAAACAAGATCAAAATAAAACCATCAAGGCGCATGTACAACATCTACGGTTACAAACACATAAACCTATAGACATACCACAGCAGGAACAGAACAAGAGGAAGACCCATTATGTAGTGGTACCAGAAGACACAGATGAGGCTACATCAGAAGAAAGTTCTCCGAAAGAGTCATACAGACCAGACACAGGTGGAAGTCAGATAGTTACCAGAGCGGAGATACATACACAACCTAAGAAATGTAAGAGATAACTCAGAGAGCGAAGAGGACATTCCGCTCATGGCATATGTACAGAGATTACATGAGAGAGAAAATAGATTAGCAGAGCAAGAGAAACAATTACGTCAGATGCAGGAAGCGGAGAGACAACAAGAAAATCAGCAGGAAGAAGAGGAGATGGAAGAAAATACACAAACAGACGATCAGGAGGACAGGACGAGAGACATTAGACGTGGAAAGAAGAGATATTATACGTCATCCGACGATTCGTCAGAATACAATATGCCACTCGCGAAGATAAGAAATACAGCACAAATGCAGGTACGCCCGACGTGGAGAGGCAGACAAAGGGAAATACAAGAGGACGATAGACCGACACGAGGAAAGGGTCGGAAAACGATTAATTATGTAGAAAATAGGAGCAGACAGAGAAGGACTCCAGAAGAGGTATCGATGTCAAGTGACTCAGACAGTACGTCGTCTGAGGAGAGTGACGAGCGTCACAGACATAGCAAACGGAGATTTCATAGAAGAGAGATAGAGGAAGGGAGTACACAAAAGACAAAGACATGTGGGTCGTCTACAGACAATTCATCAGATTATAGAAGGCGCCTCGAAAAGTTGAGACAGGTAGAACAGTGATAACGGCGCTAAGTCTAAATGTTATATAGTCTGTTTGCACCCACTGTTGCGAGTGTAGTGGTTTGGTCTATATCATCGCCACACAGGCTAATTCAATATATGTGTGCTGCTGTCCTGTCACTGTGTCTGGAATGTTGACCTGGGCGTGTGTTGATATGTTCGCACACCACGGTACGTACATAAGAGTACATGCAGGAGTCAAAAAGGGTTGCAAACGTCTAGAACAGTTCGATACTGTTTATTCCGTACAACACAGACACGATGACATAAATGACACACATTCGACAGCAAAACACGAATCATATAATTTCCACATTGCATTAAATATATATAATACGGCCTGTCCACATCCTGGCCTAAACAGTACTTCAACACGCACTAAAGCCTGCATCATCCGGCAGCTTCATTAATCTTCACAATATGCCCTACAAAAGTACCTTAATACACAGCGAAGCCTGCATCACCCGGCAGCTTCATTAATCTTCACAATATGGCCTACAAAAGTACTTCAATACATAGCAAAGCCTGCATCACCCGGCAGCTTCAATAATCTTCAAAATATGGCCTACAAAAGTACCTTAATACACAGCGAAGCCTGCATCACCCGGCAGCTTCATTAATCTTCACAATATGGCCTACAAAAGTACTTCAATACATAGCAAAGCCTGCATCACCCGGCAGCTTAAATAATCCTCAAAATATGGCCTACAAAAGTACCTTAATACACAGCGAAGCCTGCATCACCCGGCAGCTTCATTAATCTTCACAATATGGCCTACAAAAGTACTTCAATACATAGCAAAGCCTGCATCACCCGGCAGCTTCAATAATCTTCAAAATATGGCCTACAAAAGTACCTTAATACACAGCGAAGCCTGCATCACCCGGCAGCTTCATTAATCTTCACAATATGGCCTACAAAAGTACTTCAATACATAGCAAAGCCTGCATCACCCGGCAGCTTCAATAATCTTCAAAATATGGCCTACAAAAGTACCTTAATACACAGCGAAGCCTGCATCACCCGGCAGCTTCATTAATCTTCACAATATGGCCTACAAAAGTACTTCAATACATAGCAAAGCCTGCATCACCCGGCAGCTTCAATAATCTTCAAAATATGGCCTACAAAAGTACCTTAATACACAGCGAAGCCTGCATCACCCGGCAGCTTCATTAATCTTCACAATATGGCCTACAAAAGTACTTCAATACATAGCAAAGCCTGCATCACACGGCAGCTATAATAAGGTTCATATGGCCTAAACAAATCTTCACTGCAGTGTATCACATAGGCTGTACACACAGCGAAATATATAAGTCGACATTTTCTCAAATCCTACGTAGGCATACATTATCCAAAAACACTGGGACTCGACCTACACGGTCCACGCCCAAAACACAACTCCCCAAATCAGATAATTCTATCCTAAAGTCAAACAAGTATCCGCTTAATCAAGCGTTGCAACTCGAAATTTAATTTGTCTAAAAAACCATTCTAAAGATTACTTCCCCTTCCATAAGTTCCACTTGCAACAGTTACCACCCGCTCCGGGAAAAAAAATGATTCTATCATTTTTTTTGAAAAAATTAACTCCCAAAAACGAAAAATTTAGAAGACAATTAAGCTCTAACGTATGCCTACAAAAATATCTTATTTTAAATCAAAATTATATCTATAACAAATATGAGCATCAAAGTATAAAGTAGCAATAAAAGCATACAGCATAACCAGCTAAGTATAAAAAGTAATTAGCTAAATATACAAATATGATCAGTTCCAAAATTAAGTTACGTATATTTAGTACAAACCAAACCGAAAACAACCAATCGAAAGAGAAAACACAAGATCAATCAAAAGAAGAATGATCTGTAAAAAAGGAAAGTAAGAACTCAACAATACCATATACTCATAATTAAGTTGGACAATTACATGTAAAATAAATACAACTATCATAAGTAGATATATTATATCAAGTCATATAACCACTCCAACAATACAAAGAATAGAAGTATAAGTGTTGAAAGAAGACAAAGTATACAATAAGTTACATAAAAACAGTATTTAATTTTTAAGTAATTCAGTAAATCTTTAAGTAAAACCTAATAATGAAATCAATATTTTAACAAAATGAATGAAATATAAAACAAAAATCCTATCCCGAAGAAACCTTTAAATCAACACATGTAAATTTAATTTATTCTTTAAGTTCTTTCTGCTGACAATTACGTTCAGCTCAGTAAAATGCTATTTAGCTATAACTCTATCTCTTATTCAAATCGATAAGATGTACATTATAAATAAATCTACCCTTTGTTGCTAAGATTAAATATGCAAAAGGTTCTATAAAAATATCTACAAAAAAAATAAGTTTTTTTTTTTTTTTAAATAATCTGCTAAGAAAATAATCTGCATGCTTGACTGGCAAGAAATCAAGTTCTGGAAAAAATTAAAGTTTCACAATATGTTGACAAATCCAAATACAAGATCATTTATGATACATGCACGCTATTTTCAAAATTATTAATTAACCAAGACATCAAACTACTGACATAAAAATAACAACAAATCAAAAAAAATTATGGCAATCAAATGATGCATAGAAATAATCATTACAACAAAATTATATGTTATTTCAAAACAACAACATGTCATGTAATAATATAGAATACAAAAATATTTACTATCTTCACATTAAAAAAAAATAAATCAGACGCGAAGTCTCCCACTCTCTTGTAAACATGCTTGACCTTCAGAAAGCAACACCTCAGATTTTAGTTTGACGCTGACAGGTTTCGGTTGACTACTCGAGCGGAAAGTTGACTCACATTTCTGACCGTCAATATGTCACAGAAGCCTTGACCCATATCGCAACGTAACTTCTGTCAACAAATACAAATGAAAATTTCCATTTTACTCAATAGTGAAATTTAATGAAAAAAACGTAGAAATCACGTTTACAATTACCCAACACCGGCTTGTGTAAAAACCCGGTCTCTTCACGATGTCACTAGCTCTCTCTATCACATGTAGATATCATAGAATTCTTGGGGACAACATGACCGACCTTGAATGTCGCCGCTGCCTTACGCTGAAACAAAGTGTTATATTCACAACAACAACCAGAGCAAGCAATAGTATTCAAGCATCCACTGTTATTTTTACTCTGTTTACTTTGATTATAAATGACTCTGGGCTCATGTTGAACAAAATTAGCACAATTGCGCTTATTATTTGTTCTATGATCAAAATACTTATTATTACCGTTGCCTTGTTTACAAATAATGACTTTAGTCTTTTGTTGAGGAACATTCCTGATGCGTGATGCCATATGATGATGGATGGTATCCGCATGTCTGGTTTTGTGTAGTGTGTAGATGTGTTCAGTCAAAACAATGTTCATACAACAATAACAGGGCAATCCACATAGGACGTCAGTAAACTCACGACGTATAAAGTCAATGAGTCTTGAAACAGCCGTTGACGTTTTTCTTCATTATTTATTGTGGACGCCACAGTGACAAAATGGTTACGCAAATGTGTAGGCACATCAAACAGTCATTATCACAGCAACATTCAATACAGCAATAGACGGTAGACAGCATTACAATGATGAGTCAGATGCATGTTATATTTCATAGTGCTGTAAATGTAGTCAGGTGGAAAACTCCATCCTTTTCTATAACAGCCAGGAGATAACCAGATGTATGAGATCAGTTCACTCTCCTTAGTTTGACTTCAGCAAGACAGACACGTCTGCCGAAGTATAAATAATGTCCTCAAAAATATCCTCTAGATAATAAAGGTTTTCCAAACCTAGTTCATTTAACAAAGTAGCAAGTAATGGTCCTTGGTACATGCATCAACCGATGCAGTACAATGCAGCGACATGTGAGCTGGGAAAGAACATCTCGTGACGACGACTTTCGGAGACAGGCTATGAATCGAAATCGCTCACGACCCAAAATCGATAGAGTTAATGAAAAAAGTCAATTTACCTTGCTTTCATGAAATACACAGAAATATCACGCCTCCCGACATGTGGGAAAACACTAGAGGTATTATCCCGAATAAACGAAATATCCATAAGAGGACTACACATCCCTGACAGAACAAAAAATAGCGGAGATCCCCTCTTCAACGAGGCATCTCTTTCGCTATTCCAAATCGCTCACTCCACTAGTGGTGGGCGGAAACCGATCGACCAAGAAGCAAGACAAGTCATGCGCAGTCCAGCGCAAAATGACCACAGCTCAAACTTAACTGCATTCGATACCAACGCGAGAAGACAAATGCTTACCGAGAAAAGTGACTATAAATTTCAAGCAGTTGTTGCCCTTGCGTTATAAAACAGATATTGAAATAAAACGATGTTGCGAGAATTTATCACGCAACATATCACCACCTCCTCCCGATAAAAAAAAAATGTGGAACATATTTTTTTTTTCCAATATCAAAGAGCATGCGATAAGCGGCTCAAAACGCACGAATTATGCGCTGATAATTAACTAAATTGCCAAACAATAGGCTAATTATAGAGTGTCTGGTGAGGATATACCTCAACAGAAAAATAAATATGTCTCAAAAAATATTCACATCGGGGAGGTGTCACCAACACACATCACGTTAGCATGTAAACACAATATACGTATGCAAGTTACTATAATCATCATTAAACAGCATACTCTAATATTGTCTTTAAAAATGGATGTACAAATCTGATAGGAAAATTTAAATAGTACATTCTTTGACATGTAATGACATAAGTACATAGTAAAGTTAAACTACATGACGATCCAGGATATATGCTCTGGTATTCCGAGGGTAAGTACACAATCTAGAACTCGTCATGCTTGAAACTAGTAAGGTAAGTCCTCAGCTCAACAATGACATTCTGAGAAAGTACAAGCAATATAATGCTAATTAATAACTAATATGCTTCATAAGGTACAATACATTATTAATAATTGTGGCTGTTTAGTAAACTAACGGCCCTTATATTAACTACTCAGTCCTCCTCTATCATCTTAAAAAAACGAACAGAAGAAGATGACAACAAAGCACGATAGTGTGTACATATAAAGTAAGTACAGATGTGCTAATCTATTGTAGAAATATAGGTGTGTTATGACTCTGTAATATATAGCAATATAGGACAGAAGTATTAGTTGGAGTCATGTGGGCATCTAGACAAAATGTCAGCCATCACATTATCCGCACCACGGATAGCTCGTACCGTGAAGTGAAAAGGTTGAAGAGCTATAGCATATCGAGTGGATCTCGAACTCTTCAAATTCTTAGTCTGAATAGCTGTAAGAGCTTTCTGATCAGTCTCTAGAATGAAATGTGCGCCCAGGAGGAATCTTTGTAGTTTTAGAATTGACCAAACCATCGCTAACAACTCACGGTCTAAAACCGAGTAGTTCCTCTCTGCCGCATTTAGTTTTCTAGAAATGTACATAACAGGATGCAGAGTATTTGCATATTCTTGCATCAGTGCTGCTCCAATCCCAGTGGATTGGAGCAGCACTCCGAAGAACAAAAGTCCTATCAAGAGTAGGTAATCTTAAGATGGGAGGAGAAGAAAATATATTCTTGATTTGGTCTAGTGAAGATTGGCATTCTTCAGACCAACGGACCAGATTAGGCGAACCTTTCTTCAACAATGTTGATAGAGGTGCCATGATCGAAGATAAATTTGGAATAAATCTCCCATAAAATTGAATTAAACCTAAGAGACTCCTAACTTGTTTCTTCGTTTTAGGAACAGAGATGTTCAGTATTTTGGAAGTATTGTGGTCTTCTGTCTTCAAGAGACCATGACCAACACGATGACCCAGGAAAGAGATTTCACACCAAAACCAACAAAAGCTTTAGAAGGTTTTGCTGTCAAATTATTCTCACGTAGAGTGGACAGTAAGTCATATAACCCTAAATAGTGATCTTCCCAGGTATCACTGAAGAGACAGATGTCATCTAAGTATGCGATGACATCCGAACGATGTGACAGAATTCGACGCATCATGCGAACGAAAGTGGCAGGGGCGTTCATGAGACCAAAAGGCATAACAATTTCCATTGAAATAGACCCCTAGGTGTAGAAAAAGCAGTAAGAGGTTTGGCATGCTCTGCTAAAGGCACTTGCCAATAACCTTTAGACAAGTCAAGTTTAGTGAAGAATCTAGAATTAGAAAGTCTAATCAGTAGATCTTCTAACAAAGGCATCGGTTCAGCGTCGAACTTTGTGACCTGATTCAATTTGCGATAATCAACGCAAATTCGTATGTTCTTATCCTTCTTCCGGACAATAACCATGGAAGAAGAATATGGTGAAGTCGATGGTTCAATTATATTTAATTGAATCATTTCATCCAATTCCTTTTCCACTTGCGACTGAAAGTGTATAGGAATAGGATACGGCCTAACCGTAATTGGATTATTGTCGGTAAGAATTATGTCATGTTCTATGACATCTGTGTGTCCAGGAATGTCAGTGAGAACATCCTGAAATGTTTGTAACATCGACGAGACTTGTCGATGTTCGTCACCAGAAAGATTAGGAGAAACAGAAACGTTTTTTCCAAGATTCCGTGGAATGTAATGGAACCACTGGAAGGGGAAGGTTGACATCAGAGAAGGTAGCTTCCTCATCCTGAATGACAGACAGGGATGAATAATGACCGTGAGGTGCAGGAGCATCATCCGTTGCCTGGAAAATAGGCAGCAAATAGTCCGGACGTTCGTGAAATTCCGAAAGCATGTTTATGTGGAAAGTTTTATGCTTTCCATCAATATCGACCACATAGTCAATATCGGAAATCCGAGAGACTATTGCATACGGACCTTTCCATGCAATAAGAAGTCTATTTTCCCTACTGGGGAGTAGGACGAATGCTTTGTCACCTGGACAAAGTTGTCGTAGACATCTATTCTTGTTAGCAAACTGCCTTGCCTTCTCTTTAGCAATTTCTGATGAAGCAGTTGCTAGCTTACATGCCTCAATGATCTTTTGTCTAAGAGCAATGACATACTCATATGAGGATTGAGTTTCATTGCTAATATCATCGGCAGTGATGAGATCGTGTAATAAAGACATAGGGCCGCGTGGACGCGCGCCAAAGACAAGTTCGAAGGGAGAAAATCCTGTGTGTTCATTAGGGACTTCTCTATAGGCAAAGAGAGCCGCGGGTAAAACCGTGTCCCAATCTTGAGGATGATCTTCAGTTATCTTACCAAGCAAAGTCTTGAGCGTTCTATTCAGACGCTCAACTAACCCATTAGACTTAGGATGGTAGATACTACTGAGAGATCGTTCAATATGTAAGGTAGACATTACCTGTGACATAGTGTCAGATATGAGTTGAGTGCCATGGTCTGACAATATTTCTCTGGGGAACCCCAAGCGAGAAAATATCAACCAAAGAGCATCTTAGATATGCTCTTAAGAGGAATAGCCTCTGGCCAACGTGTGCACATATCGACACATGTAAGGATAAACTGATGTCCTCTGGCCGACTTGACCTTAAAAGGGCCAATAATATCTATGGCCATTTTCTGGAACGGCCGAATAGGAATGTCAGCAGCCTGGTTAGGCGCAGCATGTCGTGGTCCTCTAGATTTGACCTCCTGACATACCTTGCATGATCGGCAGTAAATACGAATGTCCTTATTGACAAAAGGCCAAAAGAAAGCCGCAAGGACTCTCGACTTCGTACGGGAAAAACCCATATGTCCAGCACATTGCGAGTCATGAGCATGTTGTAATATTTGCACTCTCATGCTCTTGGGAACAAGAATTTGCGAATGTGCCGACGTAGTCGAATCTTGTACCATACGTACAAGTACGCCGTTTCTCATTGCAATCCAAGATTTTCTATTTGTATCCTGATTCGGATCACCTTTCTTCGCAAGAACGAAGAATTTTTTTAAAGAGGATCTTCTTCTTGCAATTTTATGAAAGAGTCACGAGTGATTACTAAGTGACTATCTTGGCTATCAACTTCATTATCACTATTCAGTGAAGTTTCGGGTGTTTGTAGAGCTTGTGCTCTTGTAACTACTGCATTTGTAGCTTGCATGTTATTATCTTCTCAAGCAGCAATCTGCTGTGGGGTACACTCCCTAACTCCGTGAATACGACCAATAATAAGGTCCGCAATAGGATTAGGTAAGAGACAAACATGCACATCTCCAGTAAAGAAAGGAGTGGCAATGCGAATTACAGCAGTAGGATATTTTTCTAGAGTGCCGCCAAATGTGACACATTTAATAACCCTTCCTGTAGCACAAGATGGATCTACAAGCGATTGTCTATTCTAACACCAATAGTGGTGCATCCGGAATCGAAAAGTAGTGAGACCGGAGTATCATTAACAAGACCCTTATGTAGAATTAAAGAACCCCTCCCGTCATGCGCAACAGCAGCAGGAAGAGCGGAAGTGGGTGACCACATCTCAAGTAGTTCTGGTACCGGTGCGAGATAAAGTACTGTCATGGGGTGCATTATGTTTGC